>PVJC01042902.1:0-14751 GCA_004026665.1 Murina feae
TATCTACATTTCTCAGATGAGGAAATTGCTTGCAGAGCTAATAAGAGGTGGAAATCAGACTTCAAAGCCTCCCCATACTGAGAAATGAATGGAGAAAAAGTGCAGGGACAAATATAAGTCAAGGAGAGAAATGGCTTATAATTTGGCATTAACAACATCCTGATTAGTCATAACTGAAGTTGCTTTCACTCTGTCCTTTTCCAGGCATCTAGGACCTTCTGTCTCTTTGCCCACTGCCCCTTGTCAGCCTAAAATTCAACGGATTTGCCGTTTTATACTTAAAGATTAGATGTGCGAGCTTTCTCAAGACAGAGGGGAATGTGCCCCGATTTTGTCAGCACTGGCTTCCATAGCTGACCTTTTCCCCTCTCTCCCAGGGGTCAGAGCCCAGCTTGACCCTCTGCCCTCCTCCCCTTTTCCAACAGAGTCCTGATGGTAGGGCTGGTCTGGTCATCCATAGCCCTTGGGCTCTTTGGGGCAAGTAATCTATTTCCTTAGAGACGGGGACAAAGAAACAGAGCGGATGGGTATCCTATTTAAGGGCCCCCAGGTTGGGGGACAGGGGCGCGAGGACGTACAAATGGAAATCAGGTCCCACCAAGGACTGCGTTTACTCACACTGCTTTCCCACTGAATGTCACCACCACTTACTAACAGCAGCCATCAGTGCGGCACTTATTATAGAGTGTGTTACTTCATCTCACGAAAGCCTTCCCAGCTCCATTTTACAGATGAGCAAGCTGAGGCTAAAGAGACTAAGAAACATGGCCACGCTCACCTAGTTAGTAAACATGGAGTTGAGGTATGCACTTTCAATCCTGTTCCAATCTGTGTTCTCTAACTTTAACTTCTCCCATTCTAGACCCAAGTTCCTTTTTAGAAACCCCTGACAAAATGGGTTGCAATTTAAGAAAATGAAAGCTGAAATATCTTCAAAATGATATGTAAGAAATAAATTCACACACGTTAACATTTCCAAGAAAAGGAATTCATAATTGGGAAGGGATTATGATAATTCCATGTATGTATGATAATATTTTTTTGGCCCATTGCAGATAATTAGTGTAATTGAAAAAAAATATGTATATGTATATACATATATATATAGTCATTAACATGAGTAAAAATAAATGTTTTAAGTTTTATGTGATTATAACATTAAATTCTGATCATCTCTGATTGCATGGGGGGTGTCTCATCCTATTGTAAAACAAGTGGAAGAGGACGTCATTCCTCACTGACATTGGACCAGAGTCCACCCTGAGTTTTTTGGTTTCTTCATCAACTTTGAAAAGCATCCTCAAAAACTATTGCTAGCAACATTTGTAATGCTCTCCTATGCCTCCCTCTTCCTTTCAGAGGCATCCCTTTTGCTGATTAACCTCACTCTCTTCTTTTTGCTTCCGGAAGAGAACACATAAACCTGCATTTCTCTAACGACAAACATTCCTCTGAAAATCAGCCAGGAAGGAACAGGAGACAAAATTACTAAGGCTCCACTGCTGGCTTTATTTTTTAACGGCTGCCCCCTGGCTTCTTGGTTCATCAGGTACCACTGCTTGGGTGAGAAGTGCTTCCATCAGTCAAAATCGTATATTAGAGAGGGTGTTCAAACTGGGTTCCCTGGGGTCCTTGGGGAACACAAGGTGGTCCCTCAGGCCAGGGGGTCAGCAGGCTCCGGGAACATAAGTGATGACAGCAGGGCTGTGCTGGCTTGCGGTGGTGGCAAGTCTGCTTTTCTATTGGGTACCATGTAAAGTTTTTTGGGGATGAAGAAGTCCTACAGTCCCAAAGAAATTTGAAAGTCACTGTAGGCAGGATTAAAGCCCTCCCTCCCCAGAAGTTTGGAACAGGACTGCTTCCTCAACTCTAAAGCAAGGGTAACACCCTTCACCAACACCACCCCGCACTACACTCAGAAGTAATTATAAAACGAGATGAAAAACGCGAGGCGGCAAGGAAAGTGGATGTAAATGGATGACAACACACGACAATGGTTGTGATGGAAATGGGTGTGGGCTGTGACTCCCCCTGAATGCCAGAGTCAGAGGCCGACCATTCCCACAGAGGGACTTTGACCGTTAAACTGGGTCAGGCTGGTCCCAACGTGGAAGGCACGAGGGCGAGAAGCTGGCAGATCAGCAGCAACTGCCACCAAGTATCGGCTGCTGCTTTAAGAACCAACTCCTTCCCCTCCTTCTACAACCCACTCTTCCAGCCCACTGGCTGCCCGGACCCTGTGCAACGCACACAGTATGCACCACAGATTATCAAGCACTACCAGGGCCTGTCCCCTCATCTTCCTTTTCATGCCTTTATGAACACCTGAGTCTTACCTCATCGTCTAAACTGAATTCTTGAAAAGCAGAACCTAGTTTCATTCATCATCGCTGCACCCTGTGCTTAATATTTCTGAATGAGGGTTCCCTGCCTTATTACCTGGAAGGTGGTCAGCTGCTCAGCGTGGCATTCAACACACACGAGTGGATTTTAAAGCGCTTTTAATCCAAATGGGTTTTAATTCTCTTTCCTGTTCTTTCTTTTCAGGACAACGAAATAAAGCCACAGACAGGTGGCTCAGCTTTCTGGGTGTGCAGGGAAATATAGAGCAAAAAGCCTCTGTTATGCCACTTAACCTTCGCCTGGGTCATCGGAGGGTTCACGAAGTAATGTGTGTCAGACGGGCTCCTACATGTGCCGACACCCATATCCACCCAGGTTTTCCGCACTCTCTGCTCCAGGGATCTCCAGCTAAGCCGAACACCCAGGCAGCCCGGACAGCTGCCTGGTGGCTGATGTGCCATCCTGGTATTCCTTTTCAGCTGACTCCTTTCTGATGGAGATCTGCCATGAAGGGTGATGATGAAGAAAACGATGGCCATGATGACGGCGGTAAAATCCGCTGAACACTATGGCCGAGCCCCTTATGCCCATGATCTCATTTCAAGCGCACAACTGCCTTACGAGGCGGGTATGACGGCTTCCACCTAACACGTGATCAGAGCACACACAACCCAGCGAGGCAGCCACTTGCCCGAGGACTCTGGGCCTCTAGCACCCCGGGGGTGGGGGAGGGGACTTACCTAGGAAGCACAGAGTTAGGAGGCCTGGATTTTGCAGGGGATGTGACTTTAGGTTCTGGCCCAGAGCTCCCTGAAGATCCCGGCAGAGGGTCCTGCGCCGGCCCAGACTGGTTTGGAAGAACTTCCCTCGCTGCAGTCAGAAGATGCTCTTTATCTTTAACTTCCTTTTCTCGGGACCTGGCTTTGTGTTCCGCCAGAAGGAGGTCAAATTGCTTTTTCCTGCCGGGGACTGCCCTCCGATGGCTTAGCGAATGTGTCTGAGGAGAAGAGAGATGAAAAGCACAGCCTCTTTGATCAGCACATACACCTGCTTCCCGGGGCCCTCCATCTCAGACACAGCAATTCATGGGAATTTGGAGGTGCTTGGAAAGTCAACTTCAAGGCAACGGCTCCCGTTCGGTGGCTGGGAAGAGGCAGAAACCACACAGATGCAACCATGCTCTACTCTCCTGGTGTCAAAAAGCCAGAGCTTCCTCCAAAAACATGGCATAAGATGACAAGCTTCAGCGCAGAGCCCGGGAGAGCCCCTTGGAGGAAAGGCCAGCGTGAGAGAGTCTAGAGTTCATCCAGGTGCAGGTGGGAGGCTTGCGGTGGCCTGGACACGCAGAGCCACCAAGCAGAGGGCCACAGCCTCGATCCCGAGAAGCACTAGCAGTTCGGGATGAAACACGAGGCTGGGGCTACCTAGCGGCAGCCGCCTTCGGTCAGCTGTGCCCCTGGCCACCCCGGTGTGGCGGGCTCGGGGGGGCGCGGCGAGACCGCCTTTCAGGGCGCCGCCGCCGCTGCCGCCGCTCCTGCATACATTAAACCGTAGCAGGGCTCAGAACCGCCTGTGAGTGCCTATAAATACAATTTACTGTCTGGCCTCACAAGTAACAGGGGAAGCCTTTTTTTTTTTTTTTTTTTCCTTCTTAAAAAGCCAGCCAGCTTAAGGCAGGCACTCTGCTACCATGGGAGAGAAGAAAGCATTTCCCTTACAAAGAACAGCTGGGGGTCATGTCTAGGTTCCACACCCTGCCGTGTGCAGAGAGTGGCATGCAAACATTTCGACAAAGGCCCCAGCGAGAGCAGGAAGTATTTTTTATGGAAAGAGAAATACCTTGCAGGTGAGGGATCTTGTGCAAGGTTTCTTTGTCTCGGGATCCAATACTCCACAGTGTTTATTTGGGTCAAATTCTCTCTCTGGTTTAAGAAACAAACAAAAAATATAAGAAAAAAGGAGACTAAATAGGATTTGGCATTAAGACTACATTTAAAAAATGCACATTTGCACCAACAAGTGAGACGTTGTCAGGCAATCTGTTTTTTTTGTGTTTTTTTCCCCCCCTACAGACTGCTAAAATGCTTCAAGAAACCCCTCAGGGGAACATGGTGCACCCCTCCGAACCCAGAGTCCCCCAGGCCAGCTTCACAGGGATGCGGAACCAGCACCAGGCACAGGGCAGGGGCTGGGGTGGGCACTGGGGAGGAAGAGCCCTATGGCCCTCACACTGTATTTCACTGGAAAAGCTTCTCCAGGTTCTCGGCCCTTTGGGCATGGCTAACAGCAGACCAGGGAGAGCCACCCGAGGCCCGAGGGCCACTTTTTCCTGGGCCAAGAGCACATCACTACTCCCCAGCCCCACCTGCCTTCCTGCTAGCTTCAGCCATTTGAGGTGGGGAGTGTTCTTTGACACATCAAGAGTGACCCTGCCCCTCTCCTGCTTTGCAGAGCGCTCAGCGCAAAGCTTTCCAGACAGCCTTGACCAGAAAAAACAGTTGACCTGATTCAGGAACACTGTGGCGGTGCCCGAGACAGGGGCAGGGGAGAAGGCTGGGTGTGTGCCTTTCGTAGATCTAAACTGAAAGGTGCCCCAGCGCAGCAGGCCTGTTGCTGCAAATGGGGTGGCTGCAGGGGGAGCAGGCTTTCCCTGCCTTCCCACTGGACTGGGGAGGGGTCATGCTGGGAGCTGGCTTCTAAGCAAGCACCTTTCTCTTCGTAGGCCCGTTCTGGAGCCTTTCTCCCCTCCGGATCACAAAAATGCTCTCCCCACCAGGAAAACGAGGACAACCGCTTGAGGACCCTCCCTGTAGGCTTCAAAGTTCCACCGCCCAGGTGCCTCTTGTTTCTGGTAGGCGCCCAGGGAACACCTGCCTCCTGCAGCGCAGAAATGACACAGCGCCTCTGGGCGTTCAGGGAGCATGCTGGGGTGGGCGAGGGAAGTGCTATAAATTTGGTGGTGTCCTTAAGAACCCTGGATAGCTGCACACTAAAAAGAAGTCACCTCGCCTGATACACTGTCTGAAATGGGTGGAGTAAATGGTGAGCATACTCAATGAATGTGTTCTATTTAAAAAAAAAAAAAAAAAAAGGTTTGGGGGTGCCCTGGCCAGTGTGGCTCAGTTGGTTGGGCATCATTCTGTGCACCAAAAGGTTGCCAGTTCGGTTCGATTCCCAGTCAAGGGCACCAGCGCTGGGTTGTGGGCTCGATCTCCGGTAAGTGGTGTGCAGGAGGCAGCCAATTGATGTTCTGCTCTCACGTTGGTGTTTTCCTTTCTCTCTCTCCCTAACTCAAGGAACTATTCTTAAAAAAAAAAAAAAAAGGTTTGGGGGACCCTGAGGGGGTGGTGGTGGTGGTAATAACAATGTGTGCAACAAAACCATTCTTATCTCCAAGACAGATGCCCTGGTTGGCTACCAAAATGCCCTCCCCCTTTTCTTTTATCTTCTTTTTCTTCTTCTTTTTTTTAAAGCTTCACTTTAAAGAATGGAAATGGCTAGACCTGGAGATGCCCATTTCCTAGGAGTCCTCTCTGCCCACCCAGGAGAGCCTGGCCGGGAGTCCTGTCTCTGGTCTGTTGGAGTCGCCGGTGCCCAGGCCCACATCAGTCCTCCTGTTGGCTTGGAACTGAGCAGGCTGTCTGGCTGGGGGCAGGAGTTAGTTGCCCAATGTGAAAGCGAGATAGAAGCAAAAGACCCACTGAGACAAAACAACCGACAAAATGCAAAACCAAACAGCCGACAAAAAATCCCCAAACCACGGCCGAATGGGGTAAAGGCCAGAAGCCGCGGTCATGCTTCTGCTCCAAGGAGCCACACAGCCCGGGGACACTGTGCCCGCCAGGCCTGTGTCTTCCCTGGGATGCTGCCCCCCACTTCCTTTCCGGAGGAGAGCCAGGCAGCTCCCGTCCACACAGGGAGGCTCACAACGCACAGGGGACACCAGCTCTACCTCTCTCTCCTGATCGTGGGTGAACAGTCCAAGAGCAGGTTTTTGGGGTACACTGCTTTTGTCATTTGAATGTTTGGGGGCTGAGGTACTTTTAAGAATAATTAAAAAAAATTTACAGATGTAAGACAGAAAAACTAAACTACAGATAAACACAAAGTGAAAAATAAGAGTGACCCAACAATTTCGGGGTGCTTAAGAAGTATGCTCAGCCTGGCCGGCATGGCTCTGGGGTTCAGTGTCCGCCTACGAACCGGGAGGTCACAGTTCAGTTCCCGGTCGGGGCACATGTGCATGTTGTGAACTCAATCCCCAGTGTGGTGTGATCCCTAGTGTGGGGCGTGCAGGAGGCAGCCTATCAGTGATTCTCACCATTGATATTTCTATCTCTCCCCCCTCTCCCTTCCTCTCTGGAATCAATAAAAATATTAAAAAAAGAAAAGAGAAGTATGCTCATACTAGAAGATTTAGTTTCTTTTTCACAGGATGGTTTTAAATAAATATATATATATATATGCATATGTATATATATGTGTGTGTGTGTGTGTGTGTGTGTGTATATACACATATATAGTCCCGTCCCCCCACCCCCGTCAAGATTAGATAAATTCCCATGGTTATAAAGCTTATTTTGGCCTTTTGGAAAAAGCAGAACGGCTAGATTTAGTTCAGCAACGTCATCCACATGGGGGTCCCTAAGAGACAACCACCGCCCCAAAGACTGGCCATGTGCACCTTCTAGGCACCCATGTGTCTGCTCGACAACCAAGGAGAACACCCAAGAGATGTCCCCGCCAGCCCATCTGCGGTGTGAAACCCGCGTGTTCCCCAATAGAAATTCCAGCTGGTTACTTGGGAAAGGCAGTTGCCACCCCAACCACAGAATCAACCCAGAAACCAACAAGGCCAAGGGACAGAGGCTGCGTCCTTCTGTGGAGCAGTCACTGATGGGACGGTCCCAAGCCTGCCCTGAGCTACTGTGAGATGTCATGGAGGGTGTCATGGCAGTGAGACCTCTACAAAACCCAGGCGCGGTTCACCTGCTCAGCACGATAATAAGACCCTCAGAATCCACAGACTGTTGTGATAGGTGTAGAGCATCCTACTGCTTGGGTCACTAGGGTAACTTGCTAAGCACTCAGCTGAGCGAGAGCCTCATCCAGTCTGGGAATGAGAACCAGCTCTTGCTTGCATTTTTAGGTGGGGATCCTGCCTGCAGGCTCACTCCATGTCCCCTTTCTATCCCGCTCCCTTAAAATGAAACAGACCTGCTTAATTATAAGAACACATCACTCCTTGGTGACAGACGTGATTCAATTTCAGTCTCATCGCGAGTCAGACTCGAAGGACACAGACACGTACCTGAAAGTCTCCTGTAAGGCTTGTTGTTGTTTTTGGTGCCATTTTGGTGTTTCTTGTCTATTGTGGTGGACAAAATAGCTTTGCCATTTAAGATCTTCTCTGGGGAAGGTGGCACTGACTTGGACATCAAGGCCGGCTTAATTAAGGGTGGGGTGGAGACAGCTGAGGTCGAGGTGGAGCAGGCGGTGACCGCAGCGGTGGTTGTAGAGTTCATTTTGACATTGGCACCATCTGCCTTCACTAGGTTAGGAATTTTCTCTAAACTGACTACAGGAACCGGAACGCTGGAAAATAAATGAACACACACACACACATACAATTGCCTTCTTTGGTACATCTGGTCCACTGAGAACCTACACTCGCTTATCATGATAGGACACGTCCTTATCACTTATTTATACTCCTCTTATAAGCGAGCAGCATGACTCCAGTTTGGATGGGAAGGAGGTTTGTGCCTCAAAAAGGACCAACAGGGGGTGCGAGGCTGGCATGGTGCCAGGGATGGCATCAGAGCTGACTGATTACCTCTCAGACGCGCTGTCCCTGTAGATCCTGCAGCTCCCCCTTCCCAGTCCCTAATGTTGGCTGTTTTCGAGATGGCACCTTGGGAAGAACATGGTGCCCGCTGTGCAGCTCAGGAAGAGATGCTGTTTGTCTCCTGGAGACAGTGTGCCACACTGTGCCACTTGCTGAATCCCCCCTCCTCCCCCAAGCTGCTCAGCTGGTCTCTTGCCGGCGATCGGCTATCGGGCCTGACATCTGCTTAGCTCAGGAGTGCTGACAGGCTCACACCACATGGAGGCATGGCTGCAGGCCAGCGTGCCACGCTGCAGGCTGTCGGAGGACTCCTGGATCACTCTCACATCCTGGGGATGGGCTCCGATGGAGTGAGCCGCCGTGTAACATTATCTAATATTCCATTTTAGGCAGCTAGTTATGTAAATAGGCAATTCTCAAGGCTGGCAGGTGAGAGGATGAATTTTAAGAAGACAGAGCACAAAGGTGTATGTTTGCTCTTCAGAATCTGTCACCTTTGCCTCACTCCCCTGCTATGTCTCCTGTAATGGATGTGCATTTGATTTCTGTGCATTTAATGCCAGAGGACCCTCTGTCTCGGGGGCAGGGGGAGGGGGCTGAGAAAGACTCTGTCTCAGGTTTTAAAAGATGAGATAAGATGAATAAGCATTGCTTTGGGTCCTGAACTAGATTTCCTTTCCTCCTTGCAGGAAGGCGGAACACGAAGCCTGCAGCCCCCCAATCATCTGCGAGCCGACTTAGCTACCTGAATGCCAAGTGATCCCAGACTATGGCTTAGCCTGCCGTCAAGGCAGGGCAGAAAGAGAGACTTGACGGGAGAGGAATCTTATTTGTCCACATGGCTGGCTGGCTCTCCTGCCTCTAAGACTTATTCACAGGTCATTTCTTTGATCTTTTTGTTCATGAAGTGATTTCAGGGACCCCTGCCTCCTTTCTGACTCTGAAGCAGGATCACAAAGGTTATTCTTAGGTCTTTCTCAGCGGTGGGGCAGATTGTGGCTAGGCCTCACCAACCTCCCCCTAGGACCACCTGCTTTCCCGGCCCCAGGAAGGGGGTTCTGGGGGTTCAGGCCCCATGGGAGGGGAAAGCGGAACAGTGGCTTTTAGCAATCCACCAAGTCGCTGACAACCACCCTCGGTCACAGCATCCCAATCACCGAGCTGAACTTCCGCTACTTCCTATTCAACGGCGATTCTCGAAGCACTCACATATTGCTAAGGAACAGTACAAGAAGCCTTTGACAAGTCAGCACACCGAGAAGCTGCAGAGCTATTACCTGGTGAAATTAGTGCTGCATTCCTGATGGTAAAAAATGCAAAGCCGTGGAATACGGAATTCTTCTAGGATCATCCCTTCACTCAATTTTAAAGGGCACAGATGAGAAAAGTCAGGGTTTTGCAAAGATATCAAACCCACGTTCATAGCAGCATTATTCACAATAGCCAAAAAGTGGATGCAAACCCAGTGGCCATTGCTAGAGAATGGATAAACAAAATGAGATATACACATACAACAAGATATTATTCAGCCTCAGAAAGGAAGTTCTGGTACACAAATGACTGTTGAAGACATTATGCTAAGTCAAACAAGCCAGTCACAAAAAGACAAATATGGTGCGATTCCACTTATATGAAGTACCTAGTATGGTCAAGTTCATAGACACAGAAAGTTGAATGGTGGTTGTCAGGGGGCAGGGGAGAATAGGGAATTGTTATTGAATGTACAGAGTTTCAGTTTTTTTAAAAAAATACGTTTTTATTGATTTCAGAGAGGGGGAGGGAGAGAGACCAATATCAATGATGAGAGAAAACCATTGATCAGCTGCCTCTTGCACGCCCCCTACTGAGGATGGAGCCCGCAACCTGGGCATGTGCATTGACCAAGAATCCAACTGTGGTCTCTTGGTTAATGGGTTGAAAATCAACCACTGAGCCACACTGGCTGGGAGAGTTTTCAGTTTTGCAAGATGAAAAGAGTTCTGGAGATGGACTGCACAACAGTGTGAATGTACTTAACACTATTGAACTGTACATAAAAAATGGTTATGATGATACATTTTATGTGTATTTTACCACAATTAAAAGATTAAAAAAATGTACAAACTAAAACACATCCCCCAAAAGTACAAAACTTATACAACTTAAATTATACTTCAATATCCTGACTTTAAAAAAATATTAGAGCCTGCTTAAAAGCTTTTGTTGATTTATCTGTCACTCTTGTTTTGATATGTTGACTTTTATTTCTTTGGAAAATAAGTCAAACTTCAAATGTTGATGTGAACACATGGACGATTAGCCAGATGGCATGATTCTCTAGCACCTGAGTGGCCTTCTCTGACTTACTTCTTGGAGAAGCCAAGGAAGTTAGGGACTTTAAGTTCCAGATCTAACTCTGGTCATATGAGCTGGTGTGCATAAAGGGAAGGCCTCTGGCTTCTGTGAGAAATGCCCTGGGTACACGTTGAGTACTCATGAACGAGCTCAGCAGGCGACATTGGGATAGAACAATCCAGAACAATTGTACAAACTGAAATAAATTTAAATGCTGAGCCGAAGTGGTCCTCAAATGCTCACAGGACAGTGTGCTTCTGCCCTCCAGTCAATGTGCTGCCCCAGCGTGCTCCTCATGGCACCTGGGAGAGCACCAGGCACAGGGTCCGGCCATGGAACAGCACAGCTGACTCCTGTTTTCGGTGATGCTTCCTCCCAACTGTGCTTAGTAACTGAGCTTGAGCCAAGCCAGCTAGTATCTGTGACGGATCTTCTAATTTGGAATTTTCTCCACTGCATAACGAGTGTGGCCCACTCATACACTCGACTGCTATTGCTCTAGGACTCCTGTTGGACTTCGATCCTAGTGCCTGTAGGCTGGGTGTGGGATCGAAGCCCAGCAGACACAAGGAGAGGCTGAGATGCACAGCCCTCTAGGATTGAGTTTTATTGGATTGGAACAGCAGGTGTTAGGAAAAATATGATTAAGAATGTTTTGAAGGCCCTGGCCAGTGTGGCTCAGTTGGTTGGAATAGTGTCCTGTGTACTGAAAGGTTGCGAGACCGATTCCCGGTCAGGGCACATGACTAGGTTGTGGGTTCAATCCCCAGTCAGGGCATGTACGGAAGGCAACTGATATCTCTCCCTCTCTCTCTCTCTCTCTCTCTCTCTCTCTCTCTCTCTCTCTCTCTCTCTCAAAGTAAAAGCATATCTTCGGGTGATGATTGAAAAAACAATGTTTGGAAGGATTTCGTAGATCAGGTGGGTCAGTAAGGAGCTGAGCCACTGAGTAAACACCCCTGGTGCCAGGTACGTGGGCCACATCTTGGAAGTGGAAGAAGGGAGACTGAGTTGTGGGTGGGAATCTAGGGCGCCCACGAGCTAATGGAGAAGGGCTAAAGCAGAGTGAAGGCCTGATCATTTCTCCTTGGTGATTCTTCTCTCCCCCAAAGGTTTTGGGCTTCCCCTCTAAGGTAACCTGCCTCTGGCCTGTGTGAGACGTTAGAAGAAAGGGAAGCTCAGTGACAGTGGGAAGGGTCAAACACATCCCAGAAGAAATGAGAGAGGGAAGAGAAAATCATCCCCAGTACAGATGCTAGCCATCCGTCTTAGAGTATTTAGCCTCGTGCCTTCACGACCACTGGCAACAGCCCCAACGGATGAACAAAGGAGGAAATAATGGCAAGATGGTGCCAAACAATGTGGAAAACCAATCCCAGAGACCCCTTCTTTTTCAGCAGAGAGCTTGGCTGACGTAAGCAGCTGTGGATAGCCCCCGCTCCTGCTCAGCTCACACACAGATCCCTGCCGGTGTCTACACCCGGGGAGTGTGGCGGCCTGGGAGTCATCAGCACAGAATGGTCTGCTTTATCCCACTGTCCCTTTCCCACCGCCCTCACTGCCAGGCATCACCTTTCCCAGCCAGTCAGTGCCCCAGCCTGGGCAGGCAAGGGCCCCTTCCAGATGACAGCGACCCTGAATAACAGGTTTAATTTCTTTCCATTCGGAAATAAGCCAAAAGACTCTGACCCCTGCTTTCCCCCTTTTCTGTGACTAATCACAGTCACTCACACACCTCTTGTGTGGTTAGGTGCTGGGAGGGGTGGGTAGCTGGCAACACTTAGATGACTAACTGAGCAATTTATTATTCTGTTTGCTTAGGTGACAAACAGGCTGGTGGTTACCACTGGGGTCCGCCAAAGCCCCAAAAGCTCCCTCCCTTTCAGTCTTAAGCGGTGAAGTACACACCTTCCTGAGCCTCACAATTAGCTGCATTCATCAGCTCACTGGTCCTTTTTCTGAGGAGCAGTATTTGAAAGGGAAAGGTGAGTCCCCATCATCCCCTGCTGCGTTCATAACGCCTGTTTTGTTCGCTGGGGATGAACTCCCCCGGGAGCCTGGCTGCAGCCTGCTCCCCTGCGGTGTCTGATACACTGGGAGCAGTTATCTCCTTGTTATCACTGCACCTCCGTCCTGGGAAGGGATCCCACCGCCCCAGAGAACAGCCCTCCCTCCTCCTTGCTATGTGAGGGCACATCTACCTGGTTTCTCCTGTGCTGCTCTGGCTGCCCGTGTCTTCTTCCGGTGTGAGTGGCCTGCCTGCATTTCTTTTTTCTTTTTTTCTAATCTTTCTGGACCAAGGCTGTAAGAAAAGGGTTCTCCTGGCACCAAGAACAGCCCCCTCCCTGTCCAGCGGTGCCTGCACAGGCAGAGGTGAAGCATCTCACGGGTGCCACCAGCTGTTACACGGCCAGCGGCGCCAGCTGCGCTCCCCTGGCGATCAGGCTTCATTCTGTTATCATCAACAGATAAGCCTGAAGAGAAAGGTTCAGAAGATCTTGAGTCCTGCAGAAATCATTGCCAATCCTGCTCCACTTACCAGCGAGGGGAAAGCTGGGTTTGACAGGCAGGAGCCTGAAGGCATATGGCATTTGTGCTGTGGGTGATGTGTCTGATGAGAGTTCTCAGCTGTTTGATTTCTTCCCACCAGTTCCTCTGGCAAAGGCCCATGTGCAGAACTCTGAGGACCTCCGATTCACTGGCAGGGCCTTAAAAGGGCCACCTCACCCAGTTTCCTGCCTTCTAAAATCTACCCTATTCTAAAAGACTCTCGAAGGAGGAATTCTATTTGGGTCTCATGGACCCATTTTGGGGGCTGTGATCATGACATCATTTATATCAAATTTAAATTCTTTAAGTTGAAGAAATACGTGGGACATTCCTGAAGGCCTAGTCAGGCAATCATAAAGAGCCAGCCCAAAAGCAGAGCCACAAAGTCCTGCTGTGATGTACCCGCCTGGAGGTACGAACGACGTGAATTCTGACAAGTGAAGAAATTATTTCTTTTTAAAATGGGGGAAAACTTTCAGAAAGTCCATTTGTAAACATCTGAAGCAAACAGAAATCAGGGTCATCAACCACAGAGCCTGGTAAACAAGAAAATCTGCCAGATTAATCTAATAATATCCTGCGGCTGCGGGGTGAGGGGCGGGGTGGGGTCCGGCCTGGTGGTGGGGGAGGAAGCTCTGGGCATCAGCTCTCCTGGACATACATAGCTTTGGATGCCCTCCACACAACACACCCTCTGTGGGAAACGTGGGCAGACTTGGGTATTGGAGGGTCAGTGGTCCTGGCAGCAGAGGCGACAAAAAGATTGGTTAGCAGGGTTGTGCCAGCCAGAAGGGTGCCAGAGGGGCTCCCAGCAGAGCTCGCAGGGGCCCACCGCCCACCAAGAAGCTTACAGCATCTTCAGCAGTGATTTGGATAATGGGCTGAGACCTTGTTTCTCACCTGGAGGAAGAGGCGCTGCGGAGGAGGAGAAGGATGTGGGACTTTCCCTTAGGCCAGTTAGGAGTGGGGGGGAGAGGAGCACGCTGACTTTGATGAATGGTAGAAGTGGCCAGAAGCCAGTAAATAAAATCAGGGAGGACAGGCCGGACTGAATCGAGCATCTGTGCCTTGTCTCTGTTCAGATTCATAGAATGTGGAGGGCGTTGTAGGATAGCTTAGGACAATGGCTAGGAAGACAGGCTTTGAAAACAGACACACCTAGATCCAACCCTGCCTTCTCATTGTGAGGTGCCTTGGCGTGGGGAAGCACCTGACTTCTCAGTGTCAGGGCTTTTGTGGGGATTAGAAAAAGGGTGGCTGGCCAAGTGGGTGAGCAGCTTCGTACAGTGCAAAACCCACAGAGACATGGGTGACTGCCCTGCCTCGCTTACTCTGGGACTTTACTACTCTGGGCCTCAGTCTCCTTATCAGTAAAATGAAGATCACAATAAATATTTGCAGTGATCAAATCTAAACTAATAAAAGTGAAATAGTAAAATTAACCGTTTCTCCGAGACAGGGTAAGCCACACCCACCAGCCAATCAGAGCGGCTGTATGCAAATTAGCCCAGCCAACATGGAGGCCGCCACTCACGGACCTGAGTAAACGGCAGTTTCCATTGCGGCAGGAGCGAAAGTGAAGCTGCGCCCGCTCCGCTTAAACTGGCTCTAGCGAAACACACCTTTGAAACAATATAATAATCATAGAATCCTCGGGAGCTGAAGGAAAGAGCAGC
>PVJC01042903.1:0-14757 GCA_004026665.1 Murina feae
GACTAGTCCAGAGCCTACCCTTCAGCCCACACTCCTCACCCACCCGGACACTTCCCTGCACAAGGAAAGGAAGACCTACGTATAATTGATTGAGTCTTCTCAGAACTAAATGTAATTGGAAATTCTGTTTCACTCATTCATTTCTTTGTTCACTTGTTTATTGTGTGTCTGACTCCACTTGAAGATAAGCTTCGTGGGAACAGAAAATTTATCTTGCTTGCTCTCCAGCTCCTAAAAACAGTGTTTGGCAAGAGTAAATGCTTAATAAATATTTGCTGAATGGAGGAATGAAAACCTGCCAGATTTCATTGAGCAAAGCAGCTTTGATTTTGCTGCTACCTCAAGCAACCATCTTATTTCCCTTCATTTTCCCCTCAGTTCTATGTTCAGTCTCCACTTAAAATATATATATTCAGAGAGGAAGGGAGAGGGAGAGGGAAAGAGAAATAGAAACAATGATAAAAGAGAATCATTGATCGTCTGCCTCCTACAGGAATCAAGCCCACAACCCAGGCATGTGCCCTGACTGGGAACCAAAGGTGCCTAGGTTGATGCTCAACCACTGAGCCATACTGGCTGGGCATAGCAGCACCTGGATATTTGTTGGAAATGCTAATTCTTAGACCTGACAAATCAGAAACTCTGGCAATGGGCCTAGACACTTACATTTCAACAAGGCCTTCTTGGTGATTCCGTTGCACACTCTAGTTTGAGAACCATGCTCTCTATCGTGCGTTAAGACCTAAAGTCAAGAGAACTGAGTACATTCCATTCCCCCCCCGCCCCCCAAAAAAAAAAAATCTTTGGGCTTCAGGTTGCTCATTTTTTTCTTAATATATTAGGCCACTTCCTGATATGACACAGTGCTCAAATTTGACGAAAGGGCTGGTGTCATGGTTTAATACATATTCTGAATTACAGATTATGTTACAGTTTTAGTTTGTCTCTTGGGTTAAATAATCAGAGACCCACTCAAAGTAGCTTAAATAAGGAGGCAATTATTATTAAGAATCATGTGAAGTGATTAGGGGAATTTCTGGATAACTAAGAAGACAATATCTAAAAATTGGATACACAGTCTGTAGCTGAGGGGTGATTCTAAACTCAAGATTTGATAAAGCATCCGGGCAGAGCTTTAACACTACACCAGGGCTGTCATGCAATTACATTCACTTGTGTCTGCTTTTTCTTATCCGGCTACCAATTAGCTTCCTTGTTTAATAATGTTTCTGGTCCTCCATAATTTTGGGTTGCAGGGCTATTCTTTCAATGTTTTTCTCTTGAGAAAAGAGTATGATAGATCTAGCTTATATTTTGGGTGGCATATTATTGGTCATTTGTAGAGATAGTCAAGTAGTTATTTAACAACTGGTACAACACAGATATCAAACCATCAGAATGGAGAATTAACTGATTAGAATAAGATGTCGCCAATTAGAATGGGCACCGACTATACACGTATGGCACAGCCATACCAATGTGTGCCTCCTGATTGTCAAACTGAAAAAAACAGTTATGTAGATTTGTCCCTTCAGAAGATACTTTGGCACAGTGAAGCAATCCACATAGGCAGAAACATGTTTTGTTTTGTTTTTTCTTTTTTAAACATCACATCTACAGAGCTCAGCACAGTGTACAGGACATATTATGGGAAGCTATATTTCTAACTACTTGAATGATACCAACAAATACATTTTAAGTATAAGCTCTAAGTCAAATCTTAAGTGATATTTCTTTCTTACAAATGGCTTTTGAGTCTCCTTGTCAATTCCCCTTGCCCTCACCCTTGCTTTACCAACATTCACACGGACCATTTCAACAACCTTCTAATTCATCTTCTTGACTCTAGAATCATTCTTTCTATTACAACTTCTATACTCTCTCCAAAGCATCTCTCTATTATAAGATTTAAGTATTTTGGTTACTTACCATTCAACAGTTTGAGAATATGTTCATGAATAAGAAAGGTATAAAGACATACATAAAAGTGATACACATAAATACAAGCTAGCGGTTACCTCTAGGGGTACAAGGAGGATTTAGAGAAGTAGAGTGGACATCCTGCTGAGCTAAGGCATCAGGGATTTGGGGCTCCTGAAGCACTGGATTTTGTGGGCCAGCGTGCCTGAGAAAAGGGACCTATTGAGAGAGGTGACCTCAGAAGTCAGCATGAGAATTTACTTCAAGTCCTTGGCTGAGGGCTAGGCTACGTGTGACAGGACTAGACCCAGAGATCAAACATTTTGAGGATGTGAGTGAAAGATGATGCGGAGAGATGTCGGAATTCTAGAATAGCCAGAGTAGAGACACCTCACCGAGTACTTTACACTTTCAGTTAGGACCCCAGAAGACCACGCCTTAGGAACAAAAGCCATGCTCTGAAACTAATGCCAAAGCTGAAATGGACCTGTCCTGACAGTAATGAAACAAACCTGACAACCTGACAGGAGCAAGGAAACCCACCAGCAACTTAATAGTAACTGAAATAGAAAGAGAACTATATCTAAGTACCATGTAGTCAAACTGCAGAAAACCAAAGATGAACAGAAAAATCTTAAAGGCAGCCGCATATCCTTATTCAGTTGCAAAAGAGGGAAAGCAGGGTCTGGATGACGGCTGACTTCTCATCATAATTAATGGAGGCCAGGAATGGTAACTTTAAAACATACTCCAAAAATTAGGGTGAAGTAAAGATAGTTTCAGAACAACATAAACCTAGAGAACCTGTTGTCAGCAGGCTATAAGAAATGCTAAGGAAAATTCTTCAGGCTAAAAAGAAATGACACTAGACATGAAGCTGGGCCTAAGGACAGAATGAGAGAACCAGAAATACTACATATTATTGGAACATAAAAAATAAACGCTTTTTTCTTCTCTTAAAAATTTTCTTCTCTTAAAACTGTTTATTTAAAGCAAAAATAACACATGGCATTATGGTGTTTTATTACATATGTAGACAAAATAAATAATAGCTATAGAAATTAGGATAGGCAGGCTAAATAGAATTTTGCTATTATGAGGTTCTCGCATTTTATGTGAACTGGTAAAATATTAACTTTAAGTTAACAATAATAAGGTAAGGATTCATTTGTAATCTATCTAGAAGCAACCATAAAAAATCAATGCAAAACAAAGAGAGGAACAAAATAGAATATTAAAAAATTACATTTATCCAAAATACAAGAAAAGAACATAAACAAAAGCAGACAGGATAATGTGTAAATAAATACTAGCATGGCACACTTAAACCCAACTAGATAAATGGTAGTAACTAAATGAAAACGAATTAAACATCTTAATTAAGAGGAAAAAACTACCAAACTAGATTAAAAAGCAAAAACCAACCATATGTTGCCCAAAAGCAATGAAGACACAACTTAAATAAATTAATACAAATAATTTAAGAGTAAAAAGGCACAGTAAGCATAGGAAATCCAGAATAAGTATTTCAACACAAAGTAAAATTCCAGACAAGGAATATTATCAGTATTAGAAGGGTATGGTATAATGATAAACAGTTTAATGTATCAGGAAGATATAGCAACCATATGTATTATACAATTAATCACAAAGTTTCAGAACACATGAAGGGGGGAAAAAGACAGAACTAAAGGGAGAAGTGACACTTACATGAAGTTGCAGGTTTTATTACCTCTGTCCTAGTAACTGATAGAACATACAAAGATGTTGAACATTTTAACAATAAGTTCCACCGACTTGATCTGATTGATATTTATCGATCACTAAGCTGACAGCCAACAACTGCAGAAGGCATGTTCTTTTTTAACATTTTGGGATTGTTCACTAAGATAAGCAATATGCTGGACAATAAAATATGAGCCAACCAATATCAAAAGATCAAAATCTTGCAGGTTTGTTCTCTGGCCAAAGTAGAATTAAATTAAAAATCAATAACAACTAGATACCTAGGAAATGTCCCAATATTTGGAATGTATGCACTTTCAAATAGCCCATGGATGCAAATAGCAATCACAAGGTATAATAAAACATTTTAGTTGAATAATAATGAAACTTAACTCTGCCCACAGGCATGACAGTCTCTTCTCTAAGTGTCCTCTTAAAAGTATTGAACCCCTCCCCCTTCTCACTCAAGGTGCTTGACCTTCTGAAAGACCCTATATATCATCTAATCTAATAAAAGAGTAATATGCTAATTGCATCACTCCATTATATCCCAAGCCAGATCCACCAGCCAATCAGAGAGACTATATGAAAATTAACCCAACCAAGATGGTGGCCAGCAGTCACAGAGCTAAAGCAAACAGAAGGCTTCATTGCCCCGGTGATGGAGGAAGCTGCTTGCCTAGGCCAGCTGTGGCCTCTGCTCAAGGCAACAAAGTTTCAATTATAGAAGATAAATAAACCCCAGATACCTGCTTCCAGCCAGCCTCGCTGGGAGCTTGGGTGGCTGGGAGCTGTGGCCAGCCTGCAAACAGCCATCAGCCCCTCACCCAGGCTGGCCAGGCACTCCAGCAGGGACCCCCATCCTGAAGGGGCTGTGGCCAGCCTGCAAACAGCCATCAGCCACTCACCCAGGCTGGCCAGTCACCCCGGCAGGGACCCCTACCCTGAAGGGAGTGTGGCCAGTCTGAAAACAGCCCTCAGCCCCTCATCCAGGCTGGCCAGGAACCCCAGCTGTATCCCCACCCTGATCCAGGACACTGTTCAGGGCAAACCAGCCAGCCCCCACCCATGCACCAGGCCTCTATCCTATATAATAAAAGGGTAATATGCAAATTGACCCTAACAGCAGAACTACTGGGAATGACTGGTCACTATGACACACACTGATCACCAGGGGGCAGATGCTCAATGCAGGAGCTGCCTCTGGTGGTCAATGCACTTCCACAGGGGGAGCTCAGCTCAGCCACAAGCCAGGCTGATGGTTGCCAGTACAGCAGTAGTTGTCAGAGCCTCTCCCGCCTCCTCAGCAGTGCTAAGGATGTCTGACTGCAGCTTAGACCTGCTCCCTGCTGGCAAGTGGACATCCCCGAAGGCTCCTGGGCTGCCAGAGGGATGTCTGACTGCCAGCTTAGGCCTGATCACCCGGGGAGCTGGCCTAAGTCAGCAGGTGGACATTCTCTGAGGGTTTCCAGACTGCGAGAGGGCACAGGCCGCTGAGGCCCCCCCTCTCCCCGAGTGCACAAATTTTTGTGCACTGGGCCTCTAGTTGTATTATAAGACTCCACATGCTGTTCCTGTTCTGCTCTGTTTCTGGGATGCTCACTCACATCCCCTCACTCTCCTGCCTAGCTCTGAGCCAGGTGCAAGGAAACAGACCACATTCTAGTTAAGGGTGAGGATGTTTTGAGCCCTCTTCTCTCAGAGTCCCTCATTCTCCTTTCCTACCGTGGTTTGAGGTCCAGCTTTGATTGAAGAGTCCACAGCAATTACACCTGAGGATCAAAATGTGAATTGTTATGACAACAGAAAAGAAATAAGATAGGAAAGATGTGTCTATTAATATGTAGAGATGGCTGTTAAAGGAAGACCTAATGTACTTAACTTGCAAGTAAAACAATTTCTGATACTTTGAGAGCCTGCCTCATAGATGACTAAGGCTCGAGGCTCTGTTTGTTGTGACCTATTGCTTTTCTCTGAGAAAGCCCTGAAGAACTAGATTTTTGACTCGTGATTTGAGGTTATTTCTCTAATAGTCTTTAGGCATCGGATCTGTACCTAAAGGCTGACTGGATTGCCAGCTTTGGGTGCTCAGAACTCATCAGAACTCAGAACATTCACCATGAGTCAGCCCTGCCCTGCCACTCACATCACCAAAGCAAGCACTGGGGTTTTTGTGGTTTTTTTTTTTTGGTTGTTGTTTGGTTGTTTTTTTTGTTCCTGTGTCACAAACAGCTTATATAAGCTTCATGGTGTTAGTACATACAGTTCTTTGTTACAGCAAATCAAAAATAAATTTTCAATTTCTTTTCCCAGCAAGAGCTTGAGATTTGCTAAGAAAGGCTTATGGCTGTCTAACAGCTATTTATCACTCTCAGGTAGGGCCCCTGTCACTGGTGGTTCAGGGTTCAAATCTCCTAGCATATGGTCAGGGCCCCACTGTAGCCTGCAGGAGCCCTGCTGCCCTTAGGGGGTCACTCAAGAAGTCTGCTGTCTCCACTCCTCCTGCCACCCTACACCCCCACCCCACCTTACCCCTCCCGGCAGCCCACCAGCCAGACCTGGGACAGAGGGAGCCTAGACTCTGGAGGTGAGAACCAGAGAAGAGCCTGACCTAGTTCTTGCTCAGGGCACAGGCAGAGAAGCTGTGTGATAAGGAACTCCAGGGTCTGCCCATGGGCTTCTGAGGTCACCCTGTTCCCATCTGTGTTATCTTCTAGACGCAGCGACTTCCTCTCCCATCGCCCACTCTCCAGGACACACAGCACAAGCCGAGGCGAGTGAACTCTCCCCGGGTACTTCTAAGGTCCTGTCTTTTGGACAGCTGCCCAGTTCTCTCTGCCCAGCTGCTTCCTTCTGAGAAGGCCCTGAGCGGGCTGCTTAGGATTCCTCCCTAGGGTCTTTCTCTCACGCAGCCCTGACAGGGGCCTGCTGAGTCCATCGGGGGCACATTCATCTCCAGGGAAGATGAGACAAGGTCTGCTCTGAGGGGGCTCAGCAGAACTACCTCCAAACCCAGCAGCTGGTGCCCGGCCGTGGCCCTGAATGTCCAGAGGAAACTATTTGTTCCTTCGACGAGACACACCAGCAAAGAAAAATGGCTTTCAAGGCATTCTAATCAATTACTTAGGTCGTAACTGTTGGCATTTGTGAACACTTGTTTCCTGCTACTCACGGTGCTGTACGTTCTATACACATTATTTCATTTCATCCCCATGACGACAGAAGGCAGTGGGAATTTTACCATTCCCGTTTTGCAGCTGTGGTAGTGAGACTCAGAGAATATAAGTCACATTGTCAAGACTGAATATTGAGTAAGTGGCAGAGCCAGGAACCAGCCAATAGGGTATAATTCTTAAAAAAAAAATCCTGACCATCCCCCTTCCCGACACCCCTCCCCAAAAAACCCCTAAAACTGGTTTGAGCTGGGCCTGTGTTGCTCAGTGGTTGAGCATTGACCTATGAACCTGGAGGTTACAGTTGGATTCCCTGTCTGGGCACATGCACAGATTGTAGGCTCAGTCCCCAATAGGGGGCATGCAGGAGGCAGTCAATCAACGATTTTCTCTCATCATCAATGTTTCCATCTCTCCCTGTCCTTTCCTCTCTTAAATCAATAAAAAAACAAATTGACTTGTGATAGAGAAGTTAGTCACTTACCCTCTTGGGATTAAGTCACTTCATTTTATAGTCGTGATGGTGAGAAAAAAAGATACTGGTCATTATCAGATGCGTCCTGGAGTTTTCAATTGATGCATTGAAAAATTCAGAGGATATAAAGGTGTGTCTGGCAGGAGTTAGTAATGGCTAAAGAGGCAAAAATCTAGGGCAAAATTATTCTAGTATTCCACTGAGAAACAAAGGAAGTCAGGCAAAACAGAAATATATAAAACAAATATATAGCTAAAAACAGTCCAATGACAGAGGCCTCACTGATGCGCTGGGGAGGAGGCCCCAAGTGAGGACAAACAGGACCAGTGCGTGTGCCTATAGGAGGAATGGCAGGAGGCTGAAGGTTAGAATACAGTGAGAGTGGGGCTGGAAAATGCTGAAGGTAATAAAAATGGCCCTTTTCACTTTTGAAGGGCCACAGAGTTGTCAGAGAAATGACAGACCCACTGTTCCGAGGTAACTGTGGCAAAATGCGAAAGCATTTCCTAATTCTCCTTTGCTTCTCTTGTCAGCAACTGAGAGAATCTTTAACTGGAAATAAACAAACTGAAGAACAGAAGCTGATGCCTATGGTAACCAAAGAACTGGCACTAGTGAGTACCCATTGTATGCTAAGCCCATATCCATGTTCTAACCAAATCCCGTAATAACTCAGAAAAGCAGTTATTACTATAACCAGCAAACCCCTCCTTCCCCCCTTCACTTCACCCCCATGCTTTATTAGCACTTAGATTGCAATAGGAAGAAAATATAACGGCGGTAAATCTAAATTTCAGCAAGTCATTTGAGAAAAGGCCCTAATGAATTCTCTCAGGGTAAATGGGGAAATGTGTGGTGGAGGATGGTAAGGTGAAGAGGTTTCACAATTGATTAAATAACTTGATTTGTTGTCAGGCTCCAGGTTTGCATCTGGTTATGCCACTTACCAGTTTTCTTTTCTTTTTTCCCCCCAATATATTTTATTGATTTTTTACAGAGAGGAAGGGAGAGGGATAGAGAGTCAGAAACATCGATGACAGAGAAATATCGATCAGCCGCCTCCTGCACACCCCTCACTGGGAATGTGCCTGCAACCAAGGTACATGCCCTTGACCAGTATCGAACCCAGGACCCTTCAGTCCGCAGGCCGACGCTCTATCCACTGAGCCAGACCTGTCAGGGCACCAGTTTTCTTATCTGCAAAATAAAGATAACTGTACTACTAACCTCATAAGGTAGTCATAAGGATCAAGTTAGATCATGTACATTAAGATCATTTTGTAAACTATAATGTATTACATGGCAATCACTTCTATGGCTGTTAATTAATAGCACCAGTAGAGTGTTACAAAGCTTTGATCTTGAGCTTATTTTAGTCCACATCTCACTAAAGAAATGTATGAAGGTAGAGGAAATAGCTTTATCAGATTTTTAGGTGACACAGAGCTGGCAGTGAAAGCTAATATATTTGATGTGTCTTAATAATTCAGAGTTTATGCTAGTGTAAGGACAGTCATAATGATTTTGGCAGGTTGGAATATTTGAAAAAACAATAAGGAAAAAAATTTAGCAAGAATTCACTTTTATATCTGTGTTTGACTAAAAATAAAATTCCATAAGGACAGAATGAAGCAACTGTCCAAGGAAGAAAGGTCCAAGAAATCTGATCAACCTCCAGCCCGGTCTGAAGGATCTATGTGAGGTGGTTACAGAAAAAGACAGCAGAATTATGGGTTGTGTGTATAGAAGTAGAGGCCACAGTACTCTTGGGCCAGTACACAGCTGAAATCATTTGCTTACTTCTGGAGAGAATATACAGAGAAGTAAGATTTCTAGTTAAGTGACAAATGGTTGAAGGGATTAGAAGTACCTGGGAAAGAGAAGAATAAATAGTGGTAGAAACAATTACTTACTACACTACAGCAATAGCTAATATTTATTGAGTATTTTTATATGTCTAGAATTGTCCATTATCTATGTTAGCTCATCTAATCCTCTTAACCTGGTGAGGTTGGTAGCATTGTTTTCCTGCTTTCCCATTTTATAGTTGTTAAAACAGGATAAATGGTTCACTCAAGGTTACATAGCTAGTAAATGAGAGAGCATATATTTCCACTCAGACTTTATCTAAAATGGGCACTTTCAGCCAATTTGCTATGCTGCTTTCTAAAAGTTGGAGGAAATAAGCAAACTGACACTATTTGGAGGACTCTCGTGTGGAAGAGGGATCAGCCATATATTGTACAGTCCTAGAAGGTGGGGCTAGTCCCTGGAAGTGTACACTTCGGGAAGGGAGATTTAAGCTAGGCTTTAGGAAGCATCTTAACTTTCAGAGACTATAGAACAGGCTATATCACAGTCTATTTCTGCAACCACTTGCCACATAGAGGCAGATGGCCAGCTCTTAGGGTTTCTCTTGAGGTTATGCGATTGCCCTAGGTAGCCTCAGCAAGTCTTTTAAGATCTGTCCTTGGCCAAATGTATTAACTAGGACTCATCACTTCAAGTAGCAAGAACCCAACTAACTATAACTAGAATGTGTGGTCTCTCTTGGAAAAGCAAGGATGTAGCTGATCCTGTCACAATGGACCCAGGGCCAGGAAATCTAAAGGTCTTCCCAGTTCTTATCTGCACTTGGCCTTGTTGTCTTTCTTCTCTCTTATCTTAATCCAACTTCCATCGGACATCAGAAAATATAGCAACTGGGAGTTCCTGTCTTGTCCCCATCCCACATCTAATAGTTTCTGCCACTAGAGATGGTATCTTTGGTATCAAGGCAAAACAAACAAATAAATCTTCACAGGCAAGGGTACAGGTTGACCCAGTTTAAGAGCCTGCAGCCTCTACACCATCAGTTGCAGCCAGGAGAATGGGACTAGTTAGACATTGGCAAGTCTCATGGGAACAATATGGAGGGATCAGAAAAGGATGCATATTAAATAAAATGGTCCTCTGCCCCGAAGGAAAATGACAGAAGGCTGGTGCTCAAAAAGCATTGAGAACACCACAGGTTGAAAGTCTTTTTAACTCAACCGTTTGCAAACTATGAACATAAACTTTAGGGTTCAGGAGGCTCTATGTTGACAACAGTAATTTTTCTGAGAAGGGGATGCTCACTGTTAAGGTTGAGTGTTTGGCACCTATCATGTGCTCAGCACTGAGCTAGGTACTACAGGCCATGGTCCCTATGTTCAAAGTTCTAACAATCGAATGGAATTAAGAACTGAATAGCATTCTGAGGCACTTAAAATATAGTTATATAGATTAGCCCTTCACAAATAGGTTTCACATCAAGTTTAAATTAAAACTAGCTTCTCAATGAAATTCTCAATAATTTAGAAATAGCCCAGGTTGCAGAAATTTGTATTCACATATTCATTCATTCATTTGCATTTCAAATGTACTTGCTATTGCTTTACGGTATAAAAGTGGTAGTCACAGTTGCCTTCCTTCAAATTTCTTACCTGCTGTTCTCTCTGGCTGGAATATTCTTTACCTCACTCCTATCGCCCATTGGTATCACCGCCTTCTATTTACCGTATTTTCTGGCATATAAGACGACTTTTTAGCCCAGGAAAATCTTCTCAAAAGTCGGGGGTCGTCTTATACACCAGATGTCGTCTCATAAGGCACTTGCTGAAACTTCTGAGCTGGACTGGAAAATCCGCTGTCGCCGCATACCATGGGGGGAGCTCAAAAACGGCAGCACTCCATTCATTTTAATGGAGCCCGACGGACCGCAAGTGTCTCCGGTCGGCTCCTTTTTGTGCCGCATACGGTCTCCGTCCGGACTTTTTAACCCAGGAAATCTTCTCAAAAGTTGGGGCTCATCTTATACACCCAGTCGTCTTATACGCCAGAAAACACGGTAACTCTTGTTCATTTTTTCACATCCTTGATCCTCTTGACTTGGTTAAAACACTTATTGTATGCTCCCCTAGCATCCTGGGAGCCTCCCTTTTGGAAAGCTATCATATTGTGCTGATAACCAGAAGGGGGAGCTGAGTTTTTTTTTCCCTGGGGTCCTGTCTCTCAACACCGAAGAATGAGCTCCGTGGACCAGAAGATTTAAACAAGAGCATAGAAAATTTATTACAAGCATGGGGAGGGTTCCCGAATAATGGGTTTCCCATTGAAGCCTTGTAGTCTAGGGGTATATATTTGCTAGAAGCCTGTTCTATATCTACCTGTGTCGCCACCTGATTGGTTCCCTCAATTATTCTTTGCCCAGCAACAGACCTGAACTTTCCCTGTTCCTATGCCTCAGTTCACCTTATTGTTGCAGACCCTCCCTAGTTTCACATGCCTCCCACTCTGAGTCCAAAAACATCCTACTATTTCTGCATGGTTGGTTCCTGCAATGAGGCTTGCTCACACTGCCGTGTCTGCCCCTGCCCACGTTCCACCTGCCTTTCTTTTCCACTGGACCCCTGTCCTATCTGCCTGTGTGTCAAGTTAACTCCTCTCAGTACTTTCTTTTCTTTTCTTTTTTAGTAGAATCAAAGCCCCATGAGGATAGGACTATGCTTGTTCTGTCACTGCAATGCCCACAACACTGTCACAAAAATAGCAGGGATTAGATATTCATTAATTGGGCAGATATTTACAGAGTGCCTATGTGCCTAAGCGTTGCTCTTGGCACTGAGGATACAAATGGGGAAGAAAAAAGATATAGTCCCTTTCTTGATAGAGCTTCCATGTTAGTCACAGTTTTGATTAATGATGGAAGAGTGTCTAATTTAGACTCATCTCCCAGAGAGAGAGAAACGCTGGAGAGATTGATTTGAGTCAAGCCGCACGGGGACTTTGAGTGGCACCGTTAGTTCTTAATTTCCTCTTACATGGCTGCTTCTCAATACACATTTCACAAAGCAAAGGCGCGTGTGTGAACTTGCCCACAGGATGTTGAGGGCATCATGGGCTGAGCAGAAACAAACACGTGAAGAACATGGCATATGTGCAATGGTTGGGTCTGTCCAGGCAGGCAGCTCTGGTGATTTTTAACCAGTTCTGTCACAGCCCCTAGGAGTGACCAGCATGTCCTTAATGTTGCTGTGGAGTCTGGGCGCGTGGGATCGGTTCCTGGGGGAAATGAAGATGTGGCAGCCACAGTATTAAGCTTAGTCAGGACCTGCTAAGAGCTCAGTGCTGAGCAGGGAGTTGCAGGAAGGGACTAACATGGATTATGTTGAGAAAGCAGAAGGGCGGGCTCTCAGGAGATGGCTTCTAAGGCAAGGCAATTATTTTAACAGGACTGTAGGGACAGCAGAGAAATAGCTCACTCCAGTGGGAGGTGTTTGTTGAGCAATGAAAAAATATGGGATAAGTGTGGAGGGCTGGGCTGGAAGTGAGTCCCTGGAAATGGAAGAGATGACTATTTTCAAGAGTGAAGAGAGAACTAGGTTTAGATTTCAGCGGATTTCTAACTAATCAAACCAGCTCTTAAATGTGGAACCAGGAAGGACCCCCATGGAACTCTGCTGGGGTTCCTACTCTGGGTTTGCAGAGCTGCCCTGGAGGCATATGGGGAGAACCTCTCATCATTCCTGCTCACATGACAGAAGCCAGTCTCTGGACAGGTTGTCATACGTCCGGTTACCCCACTTGTGCCCTGGGCTGAAAATGCACCCCACCCCACCAGCCTGGACAGACATGTCAGTGGAAATACAGACTGCAAAGCCAACTGTCACCCTCACCGTTGTCACCTGAAGACAGCAGAGCCTGAGGGTGACTCTCTGTAACGCTGCGATCCGTGGAGGCCACACTGACTCAGAAACCCCACCCATTCCACTCATACAGCCTGCGAGCTGCTGAGGCATCTAATCAGAAAGCACCCCAGTCCGGAGCAACAACCGTCTTTAAAATTAGCAGCTTTTAATGATATGAGCAGAAATCCGTGGGCACTTGAAAGAACTGCTCTCCTGAGGGCCGTCTGCTAAGACCAGCAGTCTGCCTGGTAGGTAGAGGTAGAAAGATCCTTTCACTGTCTCTAAACCACAAGGGTCCAAGGAATGAGGTACAGCCAGCTTGGGGTGGGGTGGGGGTGGGAGGGTGGAGTGTCAGGAGAAGAGGAACCAGAGAAAGTCATGCATACAAAGTCTGTAAAGAAAATGTTTTATTTAAAGTGTTAAATACCATCACCAGAATGAGTTTGATTTACATTAGTTGGTGTTCTTTACAGGACTAATCTGCCCTTTTTTAATTTTCCAACTGGAATTCCCTTTAGTTTTAAAACATACTATGTACAGGGCAGCAATGGTCACTGGAATAGTGCTATTTACATGACTAAACCACAAGTCGAGGTACAGACATGTGAAAATTAAAAAAAAAAAAAATACACCCACTTTTAAATAAATACTGCACAATGACACGTATGTACAAATACTCCATACAGTCATGTCCTTCTTATTAAAATTAGAAAGAATTTATATAGGAATATACACAAAAGATTATGTGACCGCGTCTTAGTGTCAGGGGAAATGGGAAACGTTTATTCTAAGGGCGAGGATAGACACTGTAGGTCCATGAAACCAATTGTTGCTGGTACACACGTGTCTAGATCACTTCAGTCAAGCTTTACTCATTCTCTGAACGACTCTGCCCGGGGCCATCACAGATCTCAGAATGCCAAGACACAGCCTCGGTGTATTGCATATCGCACCGCATAAAGAGAAGGCATTTTTAGTGATACTCATTTTAATTAACTTTTGCACCATAGCAAGCATGATAGTTTTAAATGGTCACCACTCAATTTAAAAAGAGAAAAGAAAAAAAAAGAAAAAGCAATTTTTGTGCATGGCCTTAAAGAAATGACACGGATGTGGATTTCAATAGTCATTGCAAGAAATTAAATCAACCTATAAGAACGTGTGAGGGAGTGTACATAAAGAAACAGGAAGTCCGGGTGGTTTATCACGTTAACCAGCGACTCTTCCACCACACAGGGGGCCTTTAAGAGAAATCTGGCCTTGTACGCCACCCAATGGCAATAACAACTGTCTGTAAAATCAAAGGCAGGGGTTTGACTTTTGGGATACATTGGCGGACTTTTGGTGATGGCATCAAAGAACTATGAACAGGCAGACTGACTGTCTTTGAGTCATCTAAAAATTGGAGCTTTAAAATTATTTGTTGCAAATTCATGTTTACTCTATTTATTTAGAAATACAATTTGTGAAAAATTTAATTTTACTACAGAAAAAAAAATGAATTAATAAACAGCCCTGTGTTCCAGGGCCCCAAAGTTTTAGCAGTGTTTCTATTCCCATAGTAAATGGAAACTGGCTAAAGAAATTGCTTTAATGAATTAAAAAGCGAAACCCAAGACCTTGTAGAAATAATACTTTAACCCCTGTATGAATAATGCTGGTGCTAAAACAAATTCATTGGACATTACAATGGCCACATGATTTTAGAATTTTCCTGTAAACTAAACTTGGAAGGCGAAAATAAAATGACCATGCA
>PVJC01042904.1:0-14739 GCA_004026665.1 Murina feae
TCCCCTCTCCCTTCCGCTTTGTTCCTGACGCGTAAGTGAACGGTTACCCTGTCCGTTATTTATCTGAGTCATTTCTGGGTGAAATTGCAAATCTGACGGGATTTTCTGAAAACCATGAATTCAGATGAGGCGACAGTCGAGGCAACAGTGTGATTAAAGTATTGTTATTCGCTGGTGGTACACCATTACCACCCGGAACCCGTCGCCGGTTCGCTCGCAGATGGAGTCGCTGAACTATGATTATATTTCAGCAAATGAAAGGGGACAAATCTAAAAAGGCAATAAAGCAAATTAGCAGCCTGCTTGAGGGACAGGGTTATTACTGATTGAGCATATTTGGCATAAAAGATGCAGCAGCACTTTGGCGGTTTAAATTACATATCCGTGCAGTCAGCGTCCTGGCTGGTCTCAAGCTTCTCAGCGGTTTTGGTCTTCTAATCACATCCTCTTTCTCCCTGCAAAGCGACAAGTTGGAAGGACCTTAGAAATGACCTTTTCTGGGGGCTCATTTGCTCTCAGCAGCTATTGAAAGGCTAGCGCCAGTCACTTGCTTTCTCGATTTAACTTTACAGGAAAGTTACCGGATGAGGAGATGTGGTCCCTACTCCCATGTGACGGGTTGTGTTGCGTGTTTCAATGTGTGGGGTTAGCACTGGGGGGCTGAGGGGAGGGGAGGTCTCCACAGGCACCGCACCACCCCTGATGGCAGGTACGCTTCCCAGCACAGGGTATGGAGGGTAACCACATTCCTGGCTCCTGTTTGCTTTCTACAGAATCTAGAACAGTGATTCTCAACCTTCTGGCCCTTTAAATACAGCTCCTCATGTTGTGACCCAACCATAAAATTATTTTCGTTGCTACTTCATCACTGTAATGTTGTTGCTGTTATGAATCGTCATGTAAATATCTGATATGCAGGATGGTTTTAGGCGATTCCTGTGAAAGGGTCGTTTGACCGCCAAAGGGGTTGAGAACTGCTGATCTAGGAGGAATTTGGGCCCATCTCTTGAGCTCACTTTAACCGAACTTGGCCCAGCCTCCTGTCAGCTGTGTGGCCTTGGGCACATGATGTCAGTTCTCTGAGCCTTTGTGTCCTCATTTCTGCGAGTGGATAGCACCTGCCCTGGGGGGGTAGGGTGCTGCAGGGGGGACCTGAGATGTGTGTCTGTGGGGTGCCCAGCAAATGCCCACGAAAACGAGGCCCAATCAAGGTGCTCCTCTCTGCCACCTCTGGACCTCACACTAGAGCTCCATCTGTGTCACAGGGAGAACCAGGTCCAGGGCAGGTCTTAGGGGGCCACGCCCATCTTTTCTTCCCTAGGGCACCCCACCCTCATCTCTCTCAGCGCTGCCACTTACCTGCCTTGGGACCTCGGGCAAGTCTCTTCGGATCTCTGAGCCTCGGTTTGCGCATCTTTTAAAACACGGTTGTTACAGAGCATCTTCATAGAGTGAACGTGGCGGCTCAGCGAGACGGGGAGAGTGCTGGCACAGTAGCTGGCATGTGTGCTTATGAAACATTAGCTGTCACGGACCCACTTCAGATCCACAACGTGAGGAGCTGAGCAGACCCCTCCCAGAAAAGCCACCATGGATGGTGAGAATTATTTCTTTAAAAAATTAAAGTCTTTAGAAAAAATGTCTTCAGGGCATGCAGGAAGTGAAGAAACGCTTGTTCAGGAAAAATCTAAATCTAGGTAAGAACAGTGCGAGCTCCCAGTCCTTGAGTCTGACCCATTCCCTCCATCCTGCCCTTGCTGAGCGTGGCAGAAGCTCCATACCAGGCAGTGTGGTCCAGAGCATGGAACTTGCCCTGGGGTGGCTAAGTGGTTAGAACATCGGCCCAAGCACCGAAGGGAGGGTGGTGGGTTCGATGCCCCATCAAGGTTACAGGTTTGTTCCCTGGAACTGGTTGGGGCGTGTGCAGGAGACAACCAATCAATGTGTCTCTCATCAATATTTCTCTCCCCTCCTCCTCTCTCTATAAAAATGAATAAAAACATATCCTTGGGTGAGGATTAACAAAACAAAACAAAAAGAGCAGGGCACTCTCTCCCTCGCAGGGCATGGCACCTCAAGTGCTCTGGGGCTCAGCTGGAGGGACAGGCCCCTGCATCTCTCTCCCTCCCAGCTCTGTTATGGAGGCTGAGTTCCAGGCGGGGATGAATGAGGTCAGGGGCAACCTTCTTATCCCCGCCCCTGCCCCACCCCAGGTAGGAGGCGCTACCCGGGGGGCAGCAGACCAGGAATACAGGGCCTTGCCCACCTGTCCCAGCAGGCTGATGGGGGAGGGGGGTTTCACGCTGGGAGGCGCAGACCAAGAACACCTTGCTAATAAGACAGGTGTCACTCTAAGAGAAGCAGGCACTGTCCCCACCCCAGCCCCCAGCCCCCGAGGTTCCCAGTGGTGGCTTTGAGAGTTTGCTCTGGGAGGGAAGCAGTGCGAGGGACAGAGCTCCCAGTACACTTTGGAGGAACTTACCGTTGAGACTAGAGCAGGGCCAAGTTCAAGACTCAAAGACACTCTCGAAAACCACAGAGACGTAGTGAGCAATGACGAGGAAGTCGGGAGCTTTATAAAAGCAACAAGCTGGACTGCAGGCCGCCCAGTTTGCCAGAGATAAACAGGGGGGCGGGGGGAGGGGGTCAAGGAGCCGTGTTTAATTGGATTCGAATGTGAAGAAATGTATGCCCCAGGCCATTACTGAGCAATTCATGTGCAATTCTAGATGCTAACAGTATATCAACAAAGGCAAACAGCTTAACAGAGAAATCAGGGAAAGAGACAGGCAGACAGGGAGGGGAGCACCCCTCAGACCACTACCATCCCAGGGTGACTATCCTCGAGAAGTGGCATCGGAGACTTCACACAGCAGAGGGGGAAATAGACTTCACTAAAACAGTCAAGTCACAAAACAAATAAACAAACAGCAGCACGACGCAGGGGTGGGGCCAATATCCAGAGTCGCTGCAATATATTCCTCAAATGTCCAGTTTCCAACGGAAATCGTAAGATTTGCAAAGAAACAGAAAGATTGTGGCCCCTACCCAGGAACATAAAGCAGGAAACAGAAATCGCCTTTGAGAGGACCCAGAAATCAGACTCAACAAAGACTGCAAAGTCGCCATTGCAAGTATGTTTTAAAAAAGGGGGAGAGGGAGCCACAATTAAGAAAGTAAAGGAAGGTATGATGACAATGTCTCATCAAATAGACAATTCAACAAAGATGGAGAAATTGTTTCTTAAAAAAAAAAAAAAAAGAAAGAAAACACAGAAATTCTGGAGTTAAAAGCAGAATAACCAAGTGAAAAATATACTAAAGAGACTTGATACCCTGACAGCAAAGCTCAGCCACATGGTCGTACCTGCCTGCAAGGGAAGCTGGGAAATGTGGCTCAGATTTACACCCTGGAAGACGTTTTGTGGTCCGCTGGGAGTTCAGCCCTCCGTGGGGGAGCATTTTTTAACCCTGGGAAGATTTAGAATTAAGTATAGAAATGTAGGCGAGAATCAAACGCTTTGCATGGAAATAGTTGTGCTTTGAAATGACTTGTGTTTGTTTATATGCTGAAGAAAACGTGGCCTTTCAGAGCCATAGGTTAAGTTTTCCATTTTAATGGGTAATGTTTAATGTAGCCATCGTTCGAATTCAAACTTAAGTTGAAATCTTATTAAATTTAAATGAGCATTGGAACCTATAAAACATATCAGCTGTGTCCTTTTTATAAGTTTAATGAATTAGATTTATGTAGTTACTTCCATACTTGAGGTTTGGTAAACAACTGAAATACTTAAAAAGAGATTCAAATATATTAGATTTATAAATGCACTTGGCCATATTTAGAGCCGTTTAATGAAAACACATTTGTAAATGAAAAAAAACATTTCTCACAGGAACCTTAAAAGTGATGGTTAAAGGTTGCTAGGCTTCTAAATAAGTAATAAGATTTGTAAACAGAACTTTAAAGTTCATGAAAGAATTTGCTTCGGTATGGATTTGTAACTTTAATAAATTGAATATTAATTTTAAAAACCAAGGAAACCTTTGAGTAAACTTTTAGTGCCCAAGAGCTTCCCTTGAGGGCATCAAATTAAATGTTTTTTATTATTAAAAAATATGGATAGGATCTTAAAAATTCAACCAATAAAGAAGGAAGGGGCAAGGTGAGGGCCACAGGCCATTCCCCAGTAGCTCTCATTACCAGATTCTGTGTGTCCTTTTCTTCTCGTGCACACATCACCCTCCTCCCCACCCCACTGTTTTTACACAGAAAGGGTTACTCTGGCTAACACCCTGTACTGCTTTCTTCCCTAACAATGTATCTTAGAAACACGTGTGTGACCCTCATAAACATAAAGGTAAGAAATGCTGCCTTTACCTTGCAGCCTCTGTTAGGATCCGGCCTCACCCCTCTCCTGCAGGTCGTGGCCAAACTTCTCCCTGGAGCTGGAGCTCTCACTGTCTCCCTCCCCCTCCTCCTCCTCAGACTCCTGGGTGCACAACGCGGCACTCACCCAGGGCACTGAGTGGCTTACATGTCACTAAACCCTGCAGAGAGGCCTCAGTTCTCCTGCGTCCTGATCTGAGCATTCAAGGCTTCGCTCTCTCCTTCTCATCCCATGCTGGGCTTCCCACCATCTCCTTCTGCTCCACCTTCTATCCTCACATCCCCTCTCTCCCCATACATGACAGCTGCCAGCACCGCAGCACTTGGCCCCTAGGGGTCCCCTTGTCATCCTAAAGCCTGAGCTGAAGTGACCGCCTCCCTGCCCAGGCTTTGTGCCCACATGGCCAGCTGTGCCCATGCCCAGCCCAGAAGCCCGCTCCACGCTCCCAGGGGACCTGCACAGCTGCTTCACCAGTGCCCGTGTCCAGGCGCCCAGAGGCAAGGCCGGGCACACGATGTGTTTGTCCCAGTGCAGAATGGACATGTAGGTCCTTTTGTTACAAATGCATTAAGGGCCCTGACTGGTTTGGCTCGGTGGATAGAGCGTGGGCCTGGGGACCGAGGGGTCCCAGGTTCGATTCCGGTCAAAGGCATGTACCTTGGTTGCGGGCACATCCCCAGTAGGGGGTGGGCAGGAGGCAGCTGATTGACGTTTCTCTCTCATCGACGTTTCTAACTCTCTATCCCTCTCCCTTCCTCTCTGAAAAAAATCAATAAAACTTATTTTGAAAAATGCATTAAGGGTTTCTCGGTGTTGACAGGGGACATTAAACCAAGTGTGGGTCCCCATGTGACTGCACAGGCCATGTATCAGGGAGGTCTAAAAACACACATCCCTCCCTCCAGTCTATCCCTTCTTCTCCTTCCTGCCTCAGTGGATGACACCCGCCATCTAGCGATGCCAGTGTGGAAACTGGGAGTCGTCCTTGAAATTCCCTCTCCTCCACGCCCCTTCATCCAGGCAGCACGGAGGCCTGGTTGATTTCTGCTCCGGCTGCTGGCTGACCCCGGCCGACCCCATGTAGCCAACCCGTCTTCTCTGGCCTCATGCCACAGCCTTCTCTCTGATCCTCACACCACCTTGCCCTACAAATCCTTCCACAATCCCCACCATGGCTAGAGAGTGTTCTTTCCAAAACATAGGCTTAATGATGACGTCCCATGTCCCGCTTCACTCTCCACCCCTCAGTGCTTTGCCTGAGAACCTGCAGTGGCTTTCCATCGACAGTCTCGTCCCCACACAGTCTATTCCTTTTGACGTTTGCGGGTTATTTTCAGCATCTGCAATCTTTTTATGTGTTTGGACTCAAATTGGTCCATCTTTTCCTTTGTAACTTTTGAGATTGGTGTTCTTCTTAGAATTATTTTATAGAAACATTACCCATGTTTTCTTTCTATATTTGGTAGTCTCTTTGTTTAAAACTTGTCAGTGTTTGATCAGTGTTTGGGGGTGAGGCATGCAATTCCAGCTTTGTTTTATTCAAAACTAGAGGCCTGGTGCACAAAAATTTGTACACTCTGGGGGTTCCTCAGCCTGGCCTGTGCCCGCTTGCAGTCTGGGAACCCTTGGGGGATGTCCACCTGCTGGCTTAGGCCCGCTCCACCAGTGATTGGGCCTAAGCTGGCAGTCAGACATCCCTCTGGCAGCCCAGGAGCCCTCAGGGGACGTCCACTTGCCAGTGGGGAGCAGGCTTAAGCTGCAGTCAGCATCCTTAGTGCTGCTGAGGAGGCAGGAGAGGCTCCCGCCATCACTGCTGTGCTGGCAGCCATCAGCCTGGCTTATGGCTGAGCAGAGCTCCCCTGTGGGAGTGCACTGACCACCAGGGGCAGCTCCTGCATTGAGCGTCTGCCCCCTGGTGGTCAGTGTGTGTCATAGTGACCAGTCATTCCCAGTGGTTCCACTGTTAGGGTCAATTTGCATATTACCCTTTTATTATATAGGATGTCTAGTCAACCCACCTAACAGTCCCTTGGCAAGCACCTTTCCTCTCTGAGTTGCAAAGCCACTCTCTCTGACCCCAAAATCCCATTTCTGGCCTTTCTATCCTATTTCGCTGACCTCTCTTTCCTTGGGTATGAGTTTCTTGGTGGCCTGACTTGATTCAATGAAGGTAGAGCACAGGTGGTTTATCTCGGTGCAGTGGCTGATGGAATGCTGTGAGCTCACTCCAGCAGTTCAGATCTTTCTGGCAAACCGGGAAGATGGCAATGCCTGCCTGAGCCCCTCCCACAGCCACGTACACAGTACCCCAACCTTTACGCTCATTGGCTCCCTAAGAAGGCGTTCTATGATTGGCCACCTCTGCTATAAATACCACTGTACTTCTGCAATAAAATTAGACCTGCGTCACAGAACCTGGTCTCCAGAGTCGTGCATGCAAGCGTCCTAACGCTTAGGGGCTCCATTGTCCTCACCCCTGGGAGACTCCCTGCTTCAATTCAAGGATATAAGCTGGACTCTTCCCAGAATGAATGCCCTCAACTCAATCTGCCATAAATAATAATTTCTTCCACAGAGCTGTTTTCTCTCTTTCTTAGTAAGAAATGGGGATCATAGAGGCTCAGGGCTGTGTTTTCTGGTGACGACCAGAATGCCATTACTCTGGGCCATTGGTGGAGGGCAGAGTTATCAGCCAGACTGTAGAATTGACCATCTTATGGGGAAACTCAGATACATCCTCCTCCCTACAGATGAGAGGCGGGTCTTTGAATCTGTAGCCCTTATTTGCGCACGGACCCTTGGCCCGGCGCTCCAGGATGAATGTGAGTGGTGGTCCTGGTTCTCTGTACAAGTGCATTGCATGCTTATCATGGGAGATCTGGAAAGCAGAATTGCTCTGAGTAACCCCCTCCCAGCCCCTGTGCCTTTTCCAGAAGAAGCCACAGTTTGCTGAGTGTCTTGGTCAATGACTGAGAAGACATGGCCGACTTTCCCCCGATGGATGCTGCTCACCTCTCTTTAAAGAAAGAATCGTTTATGCCTATGGCTCTTCTACAGCTCAGGCAGGGAGAGGGGCTCAGAGAAGTTCATGTCCACGGTGAGTAGCCTGGCTGGGATTTGCAGTCTGTTCCAATGAAGAAGTCTGCTTCCCAGGCCATGCTGAGTCCATATGCAGCCTGAGCAGTAATCAGGCAGCAGGGAGGCAGCAGGACAGGCCTTGCACTGTTGGGGCCTGAGCACTCCTGCCTGCTCCCCCACTGCTCTGCCCTAGACCTCTCCTCTGGCCCTGCTTCCCCTTCCTGGTCTCTATCCTCAGAACCCACTCATTTATCACTTTTGATGAGCTCTGCCAGGCAGGCTGTGTCAGGAAATGTCTTGGTGTTTATTTTAATAAACCTTAATTATTAAGACAGCCTCAGAGTCATAATACATTTACTGGCTCATTTTTCAGTTCTCCATTTTTTGCCTCCTAGCAGCAGGTGGGAGGAGTGTCAGAGCCCTTTCCGGGCTCCATGGGAGCTGAGATGGGGGGCAGGGATGGACGGGAGTGAGGCCCTGACCCTTTGCCTGCCAGCCCACAGCCTTTACTCTTCCTCCTCAAGAGATGAGGTGGAAAAAGCATCAAATGTGGAGTCAGGAGGCTTGGGACTAAGTTCTGCCTCTGTCACCAACTGCCAGACAGATGTCCAGGAAGGTAGCCTCTCTGAGCCTCAGCTTTCTCATCTGCAAAATGGGTATAGTTTCAGTCCAAACCTGATAGAACTATTGTGAGAGTCAGAAGCAAGACCTCAGAATGAGAGGCCTCCCCAGCAGGCTGACGGGGGCAACACTGCAGGTGTGGAGGCTGGGCGAGGTGGCATCTGCCCCTACTGGCTGGTAGGTCAGCTCACCTGGGTAAGAAATGGGTGAAATTGCCCATTCCCCATGGCCACAGTGACAGCTGACATGTACCCAGTATATCCAGGCCCCATGCCAAAGGCCTTGCCTGCAGAAGCTCGCTAAATGTTCACCATCACCCTAATTGTTACTAGTATTATGAGGTTGATACTAGTTTATCCCTGTTTCACAGATGAGAAAACTGAGGCACTGTGTCCAAAGTTACAGAGCTAAATGATGGCAGAGCCAGTTTTGAACTCTAGCCAGCCTGAGTCAGCCTTCTTAGCCATGAGGTCAGGGCCCTGGGAGAAATCAGGGAGGGGCAGGAATTTTTAAAATCAGGATGACCTCCCCCTGAAGTGGAGGAGAAGGCACAGGTGTAGCTGAGCACCAGGGTCCCCGGCGGCTCAGTGTGCATGTGGGCACACCTGTGCTGCTTACAGGTGACGTGCATTCCCCTCTTGCCACTTCACTCACAAATCCCATGTTGGCAACACAGTCCAGGCAGCTCTGCTGATTGTGTGCCCCGAGCCCACGTCAGGGGCTGAGCGAGGAGACAGGGTGATGTTGGTACAGGGCTAGGAAATGGCCTATTCTTTTTTAAAATAATTCAAAATTCTGGACATGGGTCCAGAAGGAGAGAAGGCAGCTTCCATTTATTGAGCATCTATTAAGTGCCCAGCTCTGTCCTCCTGTATGCTTTATAAATGTCATTTGTGATTCTCACCAACTCCTTGGGGGTCATTCTCTCCATTTTGTGGAGGAAGAAACTGAGGCTCAGAGGGTGGGAGTGACTTGCCCAAGGTCACACTGCCCGGTAGCAGAGAAGCTGACAGTCCAACCACGTCTGACCGACCTCAGAGCCTTTCCTCCACTGCTCTGCTTCCCTCTGTGTCATGCCCATCTCTGCACAGCCTCACGTTGACCACCTACTGTGTGCCAGGCACTGGCTGAAGTGTGGACACTTGGTCACGAGAGGGTCTGCTCGCTTCGGCCGGGAGCAGGAGGGTCTCTGAGGAATGAGCCTCCGGCGGCCACCTGAGCCCAGAGAGGAAAGGAGTGTCCCAGGCCACTGCCTATCTCGGACACACCCAGGCTGCTTTTCTTAGGTTTTCTACGTAAAGCGTTCTCACTGCTGTGAGGCAAGGAAATGGAGGAGATAAAAATAATAAAGGGAGAGTCACCAAGTTAGAAGAGGTCTCAAAATATCTTCCTGTTCTGGATACTTCTAACACAGCTGGGCCAAGGGCACCTTGTGTCTGTGTCTGTGTGGGGGGGGGGGGGGGGGGGGGGGGGGGGGGGGGGGGGGGGGGTCTTACCTGCTGTTTCAAGGGCCCTGAAAGAGTGCTTGGGCAGACAGGTTCCCTCCCCCACCTTTCCCCTCCCCCTCCCTCTCCCCTCTTCCTTGCACAGACCCCATTTTGTTTAGGAATCCACCCCAGGGAAGCTGCCCTACACCCCCGCTCAGAGCGAAGCCCTGACTGATCCAATTGGAAGTGGCATGTACTTGCTGGGGTCAAGGAGGTGATTGCATGATCATTGGGACGGTTTTGGTTTAAACTTGTTTCTAATTTGCAGCTCCAAATGCATAGATGCTCACATCTCTGATTAATTACAGTGACAGACGATGGCCTATCCCAGTGCTGGGCTACCCGCTCAGGGCCCACGGCCCCAGCAGCCTCCCTCCCTCCACCTTCGTGCGCACTCGCTTAACTGTCTCCCTGCCCTGCAGTAGATGGTCAACCTCTCTGCTCTTCCAATAGAGGCTGGCTCCCCATATCTGTGGCTAATTAGTTGAACATACTGTTGCTAAACAGAATGGAGGGTAAAGATGGGTTTTTAAAGCGGGCTTGTTGTCATTTGTCTTGAACTTTGACCTTCCGGTAATGGCTTGTGTCTAGCAGCCCCGGGACAGGGGTGTGACTCACGGAAGTGGTGAGGAGCCTGAAGGTCTGATGGAAAGCCAGTCTTGGTAAATAAAAGAACCTGATTCTGCTGACTTCGCTTTGGAGCTCAGCGCTCAGGGCGAAGCATTGTTACCCCGCCAGCTAGCCCATTACTCCCTGCTATGGCGCAGCGAAGAGTCTCAAATGCCTTAGATTCAGGGGGAAAATGAAAATATTCTCAAGGTGTCCTGGCAGGAATGAGCATCATAAATTCTGAAGCACAAAGACAGCTTTGAAATGCAAACTGTTTGAGATCCCTCGGGCTCAGAGAGGAAGACCTTCCGGGGGCCTGGAAATGCATGCAGGATTTCGTGCCTGTGAGAAAGCAAATATTTCCTTTTACAAGTCTGAGATATAAACACCTTCCAAAGATGCTTATCTCGTGGCTTGCCTCTTAATTATTCAGGGACTAACCTGGTTTAGAGTCATTAGTTGGCCACGGTTGTGCATTGAACAAATGCGTTTGCCTGCTGCCGTGTGCAGGCCACTGGAGAGGTAGAGATGAGTCTAACACGGCCCTGTCCGCAGAGTCACATCTTCAGAGATGTGTAAATTGATATTGACGTTGCAGTGACAAATGGGCACACTTGTGGTGGGGAGCAATCAGGGAGGGCTTCGGAGAAGAAGGGGCACAGAGGTGGATCTTGGCTCTTCCTGCCTCCCGGAGGCTTGGAGCAGCAGTTTGAATCCAAGATGCCTACCTGCACCCTTCAGTGCAGAAGGCACGTTACAGGAGCCCTCAACATGTACCTAGAAAGGCATCCGGCTGAAGTAATGGCAGGCCGGCCTGATGGGCCAGCTAATAATTGGGACTTTACCCAAAAAGACTTCATGGGAGTCATATGTAACATGTTCTGTGAGGCCCTTGCTTAGTTGTGGCATAATTGTCATAAGCTTTGGTGGTGTGATGACCAGAAGGAGATCACAGATGAGGCAAAGGACAGGACTTCCTTTCGTGTGAGTCTTTGAATGACCGGTGGATGCCACAGCCTCGTGGTGGGCAGACATCTCCCCTGGCCTTCAAGTCCCATGAGGGCACCTGCTACTGATGAGAGTCCTAGTGAGGGTGCGGCTCCTGCAGGCCTGTGGGATGCTCCCTCTGCCTCTCCCGAGGGATGTGTGTTATCTGACGACCACGGAGACCCCAACCTCAGCCCAGGCCGAGGGTTTCCTGCAAGACCTTGCACCTCCAAGGTCAGTCTTGCGTGCTCGTTTCTCAGGGAGCCATCTCCCCATCAAGACGAGTTTTCCATTTTCAGAGCAGCTGCCTGCATGTCTAGGTTTCCACGCGAGGATTTTGGCATCTTGGGTTCCTTTTAAATAGGACACACTGGTAAGCTCAAACATGAAAAAGCAAAGGTTCTTGCAAGGTGTAATGCTTTCAAGATTACCGCTCATGAGATTGTCAAGGTGCTCAGAGTGAATAGAAATGACACAGACAGCTGAGCGCTTTCTACAAATGAAACAGCGGCGTGGATCCGAGCTGCAGGCCTGACTCCTGAGGCAGTTAATGAAAAGGAAAGGAAGACAGAGGGTCGGCAGTGTTTCCAGGGCATTATGCCCCAATGTGGTGACCCTATTATTTTGGACTTTGAAAAGTGGGGTTGCCAGTCATTTGTCAACGAGGCATCCATCAGAACAGAGGAACCAGCAAATATGTGGGGTTGACGCAGGCCTATCCCTTCCTAGGGGAACCCTCTTCTTGGTTGCTAAGGATCTGGGGGCTTGTCACCTGGGGCATTTTGAAGAAGTTACCAGCTGGAGGCACTGAGCAAGAAATGAATAGCCTATGGTTTCCTAGATGATAAAATCCTACTATTCTGGCTTAAAAAAATAATAAAATAATCCCAGAGTGCTGAATAATCCCAGGAGTGACTTTCAGGTCCAGGAATAGAGGTGGTTAGGGGAGAGGTTAAGACCCTGCCTCAACTCCCTCTCAGCTTCAGCCCAGGACCTGGAAAAGCTCCATTTGATCAATTCTGTGGGACATGCGGATTCCTCCATTCCTAAGAAGCCCAGCCTGATTGGCATGGCTCAGTGGCTGAGCATCAACCTATGAACCAGGAAGTTACAATTCCATTCCCAGTCAGGGCACATGCCAGGGCTGTGGATTCGATCCCCAGTGTGGGGCATGCAGGAGGCAGCTGATCAATCACCTGTCAGTTTCTACTGTTCTTAGTCAGTTTCATCAGGGTAACACTCAGTCAGGGACTCTGGAATTTGGGCTGTGGTGCACCATAGGTCCTTTCATGCCTGCAGGATGCTTGTCACTGGGAAGAACACACATGCCTGTCTGTGCTTTGTTTCATATTCAACTTCCCAGCTTTCTGAATTCATTAAACAGCATTCCCCTTGACATTCAAAGACTGTTTGCATAACTGATGAATCAAAACATGATAAAATTTGAACCAATTAGAATGGCTCAGTCTTATAAACATCGGTTACCATGTTATCTGTCCACACTTCCCACAACTTTTAATTAAAACTGTAAGTTTAATGTCAGATTCTCCTAAATGCTTCAGACACCTACAAAGTCAGCCAAAATGCACACGAAACATCAACGATTGAAAAATAATATTTACACGTGCCCTTAAATTAGTTTCAGAAGTATAGAGATCTTGGATATATATCAGAGTTTTGATTTTTTTTTTTTTACTTATTCTTATACTTTCCCAGAGTTACTTTTTTAGAATAAATATGATAGTTTCCTAGGATTAGGGTAATGAAAAAAAAAAGATCCAATTTCTCTTAGAATTTCTCCCAGAATCAAAAGAAAGACGTTACCTCGGGCCACACCAGTTTGGGAGTTCCTCATTCTTACCTGAGACCCCAATAATGCATCTTCCAACATCATCGCCCTTAAGACAGATGTGACCTCACTAAGAATGTGCCAGTCCATGCCTTTCCTTAGGTCTTCTTCTCTGGGACCCGAGGGTTTTCCTAAAGTCTTGTTTCATCTCCTGCGAGACCAGGAATCAGAAGTCGGCAGCTTGCAGTCTTCATGGAGACATTTGGCCAATGCAGCGTCTCCTGCCACACCACTGGTTCCCTCTCGGTCATTGCACATGACTACTAATTTCTATTTCCTCCCCAAACTATCAGATGCATTTAAAACCCACCTTTTCTTCCTAACAAGGGTAGAGAAAAGTACCTTTCTGTGTTTAATAAGCCAACATATATTTAATAGAAGACATGCTCCCCACATATCATATAACACACGGCAGCTATTCAAAAGAATATAAAACGCAATGGAGTTCTATCATGTTTGCCGTTTTTCGTACAATTTCTATTAACTTTGCTCTTTGGAGCTTCATTAGGAACTTATGGCCCTTCACAGATTCCCTGTGCTTTAGTTAATTATGGTTATTAACCTCATTGATATTCACATTGTCAGAGCTTGACAAGTGGAGGCCTCTGTAGTCCAGCTTCTTGGTTCTTCCATATCTACCCTGAGACACTCCAGGGAGCATCCTTGCTTTCTCACCACAAAGGGAACTTCTCCAAAAAACTTCTGTCTCTTCTGTGATTAAGGGACACTTGAGAGCTGGCGCTTGGCTATAAGGGCTGCTGCTGTGGCCACCGTGACAGCTGTGGGAAAATGCTTGTTATAAGTTGAGGAATTCACATTAGTGTTTCCAACTTAATTGCAACGTTGCTTGAATATCTTGTTCTGATATATAAACAAGTCAATATATTTTTTCTATGACATACTTGACAAGTTAGCCTCACTTTTATTTTCTATTTATGATATCTGTCAACACTTGATGTTTCTCACTAATCTGTAGTCAGTTGGCTGAGGACTGTAGAAGTCAAGGTTTACCTTGAACCCTGTCTCAAGGGGCTTATTGGTTTGGAAATTATCACCATGACAGAAAGGAATGTTGAGACTCACCCCACCCTGCAATGACAGCTATGAACAGTGGACTCTACAGGGAAAGAGGGCCTAACCCATGGAGGTTCCTTCCTGATGGTCCACATGGTCATATCTGAAGTGCAGTTGTCATGGCCTGTTGCTGAGCTCTTACTTCCAAGTGAGTTTTGGAGCCCCAGTTCCTTATCTCTCTCTCCCTCTCCCTTCCTCTCTGAAATCAATAAAAATATATTTTTTTTAAAAATCAAGGAAGCCAGGAGCAAGAAATGAGATTCTGACAGACAGACAGGTGCCTGGGAAGGGCATGCTGAGTGTGTGTGTTGGGGGGCAATGATGTGAGCGCATGCCAGGCTGGCACAGGACCTGGAGGAGGAGAAGTCCCACCAGCAGTCCCTGTTCGAGCCTCGGGGAGGTGATCGTGCAGAGAATCCAGTCCTGTGAGCTGAGCGGGCCTGTCTGTGATGACGTGGGGGTGTAATTACTGAACCTGAGCCCAGGGCTGGGCTGAGTGGTAAAATGCTGACCCAGCGTCCAGCGGGGCATGGAACAGACGGAGGATTTCATTAGTGTTGGAGAGGAAAGATGTTCCTGCTTCCCCGGAGGCCGGAGGGCAGGAGTTCGGGCAGGTGGGGAGCTGACCCCAGAGCCCCTTTGTG
>PVJC01042905.1:0-14744 GCA_004026665.1 Murina feae
TGAAGGCCTGGGTCCGCCCCCCCCAACTGTCCTCCCCTGCAGGCCACATTGCCCCCAACTGCCCTCCCCTGCTGGACATTTTGTGGCAGCCATCTTTGGCCCCATGGGGGTGGCCATCTTGTGTGTTGGAGTGATGGTCAATTTGCATATTACTCTTTTATTAGATAGGATTAAAGGAAGCAAACTCATCTAGAGAGAGAGAGAGGGTTCTTGCTACACAATTCTACAATGACGTTAGAACTTGAACCCCCATAAAAGGTACAATGAATACTTTCATGGACAGCCTCTTTAACCCTTTCAGTGCCACATTGGAGAACATCTTTTAAAAATATCAATCCTCGATAAAAATGGGGTCACTGATGAAGGCATTTCTGCAGTCGCTTCCTAGAGATCAAATTTTAAATAGCAATAAAGCCAGAGAACCGTGGTGAACATAGGCTGCTTGTCGCTCAGCTCAAATCTATTATTTCCGCTTTATATTTGGCAAGGACAGTGTGCCAAGTGTTTAAAGGCCGCATAGTCGGCGGTCGTTGGTGCAGGATAGCCCATTGTTTTTATACGGGAGAGTCCCACCATTTAGTGTGGATGCTCATATAGAACAGATATTCCAGGAACCTACTCCTGGGAGATCCTGATTCATTTCCTCTAGAATGGGGCCTAGAAATCTGCATTTTAACAGGCATTCCAAGTGATCTGGAGGCAGGTAGTCCTCAAGGCACACTTACAGAGACACTGACAGAGGTCAGAGGAGTTGATGGCAAAGTCATAAACAGGAGTGTTCCTTGTACTTCTGATTCTGAATAGAGTGGAGGAAAGGGTGCCTTTCGGTTCACCAAAATATTTCTCAGGAAGAACTTTTTTTCTGCTTCAGTGTTTGAACTAGTACTAAGAGCCCAAGGTTTGTTTCATAAAGCACAAAAAAAGTTAGTTTTTTGTGTTTTTTTGTTTTGTTGTTTTGTTTTGCCTTAAGGTGTGTGGTCAGTGTCTTCCTCAGCTTGGGCTGTTGTAACGAAGTACCATCATAGACTTGGTGGCTTAAACAACTGTGTGCTTTCTCACAGGGTTGGGGCCTGAAGTCCGAGACCAGGGTGCCAGCATCGTCAGGTTCTGTGAGCTCTCCTCCTGGCTTGCAGGCTGCTGACTTCCCTCTGTGTCATCACATGGCGGGTGGGGAGAAGCTGGGAGGAGAATGAGCAAGCTTTCTGGTATCTTTCCTTACAAGGGCACTGATCCCATCATGAGGTCTCGTCCCTCATGATCTAATCTAACCCCAATTCCCTCCATCTCCTCTACTACCTCACTGGGGGCTAGAGTTTCAACACAGGGTTTGGCGGGAGGGACATGAGCCACCAGCATCCTGCACGTGCCTCTTGTCGAGTGTCTGATTTAGGCGAGTGGCCCTCCGATGCTCTGCCAGAAAGAAGGTCCCTGCAGCTGTGAATGTGTCGCCCACTGGAAGCGGGTCTAAAGATAAACTGTCTGGCAAAATGATGTTAGTGTTGGCATGACAAGTTCAGCATCCTCTCCCATTCACCTTCTCTCCTTCCTTATTTCTCATGCTATTTCTCTAGGAGAGGCTTGCCCAGACCAGCTGAGATTGGCACCGGGTTTATGCATGGTGGATGAAGCGAATGTGGCGCATGCCATTCTATCAGTCCAAATTAGTGAAGCTGACCTTACTACCGTGAGGAAGGCTATTTTACAAAAGGCACTTTCTATGTGGATTCACTGTGAAGATCAGTAGCATTAAGTTGGCTCTTTTTACTATGAAACTAGAGACCCAGTGCATGAAATTTGTGTACAAGTAGGGTCTCTAGGCGTGGCCGGCGATTTGGGCCGATCTGTGGGGCAACTGGCAGGGCGATGGGGGGGGTGGGGGTAGTGTCAGCCTGCTCACCAGCCAGCCCTGCCCACCACCACCACTGCCAGTTGCCTCCCTCGGCAGGGTGACCGGCAGGGTGGTCAAGGGGCCCCCGTTGGCACCTGCCTTGGCTGGCCTGAAGCCTGCGGGCTGGGAGCAACTCCTGTGTTGAGCGTCTGCCCCCTGGTGGTCAATGCATGTCATTCCACCAGTCGTTCAGCTGTTCAGTCGATTTGCATATTAGGCTTTTATTATACAGGATTGCAGTATAATTGTTCTGATTGAGAAATCTCACTTCACACTTAACTCAGTGTTAGAATCTTTTAAAGACAAAATCAAAGTGACTGATGGGACTTGTGTTGTATAGTACTAAAATCCCACCTTTCAATTCATATATACAATGTGGAGGTGTAAGTTCCCAAAAATGAAGACATACTAAGAAAAAAATTTTAGATCCTGAGGTATACAAAGAAAAAAATTGTCAAAGAATCATCTTCTAGTATTTTCTCTCTTTTGGGAGAAAAGGTGGAGTTTTTTTGTTTGTTTTTCTAAGTGATATTTTTTGTAGGTAGCAACATTAAATAAAAATCCCTTTCCATTAAGATGTAACACAAACTAATAATGAGTTTATTTCCTCAAAGATAGCCCATCTGAGTTTAGATTGAAATTGCAGGCATATACTCTGTATATATATTCTGTGGTCAGAGATAATGTCAGCATATCAATAATAACTACAAAATCCATCTTTTATACAATATGGAAATTCTAGAATTTGAAAAATACCAGTGCATAGCTTAATGCTAAAAATATTAACCAATGAAGTCCATGCTACCTATAATAATAAAAGCATAATATGCTAATTAGATTGGACAGCCAAATGGACCTCCGGATGTCCTTCCGGATGACCTTCCAGATGAAGCCAGGGTGGCTAGGGCTGAGGCTAGCTGCCATGGCTGCTCGGGCCAAGCCCCTTGCACAAATTTCATGCAGCGGGCCTCTAGTTTATATATATAAAAGGCTAATATGCTAAGTGTCTGTCCGACCAGTAGCTATGATGTGCACTGACCACCAGGGGGGCAGACACTCAACGCAGGAGCTGCTGAGCTGCAATGACTTGGCAGCAGTGGTTCTCAGGTGATGCACCCTGAAACCAGAGAAGAGGGAGCCTGATTCTTTGAGGGGCCACATAATTCCACCTTCAGCCATGGGTTATGTTGTTGCTGGGGCACTGTCAGCCTGAATCTGGTTTACACTTGCATTTGCGTTCCATACCCTGTACCACAGCAACTTTGCAGAGTGCCCTCTCGCACTCCAGGACCCCTCGGGGGATGTCAGAGAGTCGGTTTAGGCCGGATCCCCACAGGACAGGCTGAGGGACCCCACCTGCTGGTAGGGACCCCAATCGCTCTGTTGATGCCCTTCGAGCCACAGTGCCACCCCAGGTTCGGCTGACTGGGGAGGGACCTCGGAGGTTGGCTTCAGGGCGTGTCACCCAGTCCCACCCCACCAGCCACCTTCTAATTAATTTCCTTTCAATGTGCATGAATCCGTGCACTGGGTCACTAGTTAATAATAAGAAAACATGCTCACCTTTACACTGACGACATTTATGGGATTTGTTTAAAACCCTTGTCATAGAGTTTGGTCATGAAACACACTTCTCTTCTGGGCAGCTCAGTGAATGCCGTTTCCACTTAAAAATCACCATCATACCAGCACACATAGACACACAGAGAGGTACACACAGTACACACACCCCTGTCGCCACACACTATCCTACACACTGCACATCCATACCCTACAATTAATAGTCAAAGATAGGGCATTTATTTAGCTTCAGAATGATTCACTGCAATGCTTGCCAATACGTACCTAAGGGATTAAAATAAATAAAAATGGAAAACATGAATTTTATTTTTTAGTAAAAATATTCGAACTGCGGTTAAAACTATTCAAAATGTGCTAAAGGCTGTAAGTAAAAAGTAAAAATCTCCCTTCCCCTGTGGATACTCTGTTCCCCTCCCCAAGAGTCTTCAGTTGCTTTCTAGAAATTGCAGCAAATACACAGATATGTGCATATACAGTATGTGTGTGCACGCACATGTGTGTGTGCACAGGGTGGGGCAAAAGTTTACAATTGTGTGGACATGAAACAGTTTATTCTCGTATTATTATTTATTAATTATTGTGTTACTATAGGCCCAGTGCACAGATTTGTTCACATTGAAAGGAAATTAGAAGGTGGCCAGCAGGGAGGGACTGGGCAAGACTGGCCGGACGTGCCCTGGAGCCAACCTCTCACAGTCCCTCCCTGGCTGGCACATCTGGGGCTGGAAGGACGTCTGCAGAGTGAGTGGGGTCCCTCTGAGAGGTGGGGTCCCTCAGCTTGGCCTGTGGGGATCGGGCCAAAACCGGCAGTGGGACCTCCCCCGAGGGGGCCCTGGAATGTGAGAGGGCACTCTGCAAAGTTGCTGTCGCTCAGCAGTTCCTGTTTGAGTGTCTGACCCATGGTGATCAGTGGGCATCATAGCTATTGGCCAGTCAGCCGGTCGCTTAGCCTTTTATAAATATAGATTTTTCATCTGAACAACTGTAAACCTACTTTTGCCCCACCCTGTGTATAAATACTATGTTTAATTTCTAAGTTGATCACCCAACACTCGTTGAGCTGTTAGAATGAGTGCCAGGCACAGCCCTCTCTGCCCTGGACTAGCTAACAAGCCCCGCTGGGGCCTCTGCTTTCCTCACTCTGCAGAGCCGGTGTGCCTGGCCCTGTGCCCTTGCTCTCTGTCTGGAAACCTCTGCGGTGGCCTCTGAGCTCGTCCCTTGGTTGAGACCGCAGACTGAGCACTAAATGGAGGGTGTCACCACCTCTGTTCTGCTGGAGATGAGTGCAGCGTCCCCCTCCAGTCACCGGGGAGGCCAGTGTCCTCTCTAGTTGGTGGTCAACTCCTGACCCTGCGAATACTGTCTTGTCAATTGTAGGAGGTATTTCAGGAACACATATTGTGGAAGGAAAGTACCCTCCCCTTCCCCCCTCCTCCCCCCATTCACTTTTAACTCGTCGCTCTTATTTGCTTCAAAAGTCGGTAATATGAAAAGAGCTTTATCTGGTACCTCAGGTAGTGCGACTCACACACACAAAAAAGCAAAAATCGCAGACTTTTTTTTAAAAAGGAAGCTATATTAAGCACTTCAATCAGCAAGAATATGAGAACTGGGCAAAGGTAAAGATGCAGGTACTTATAATAACCACTGAAATGTTAAAAATAATCGTTGAAATTATATTGTTCATTTAACATCATTTTTCGGAGACTCTGAACTTATGAAAAAGCCTTTTTCTTCATGAGCTCATGAGGACAACCGGGAGTGCTTTGCAAATGTCCCTGCGAGCTCTGGGTAGGGAGACCCAGGCGGTGAAGTTCTCTGTCCAGCACCACAGCAACTGGAATGTGAACTCCAGCGGCTGCACAGGGGTCACTAGCATGACGCAGGGCAGCTGACACTGAGCCATGTGGCGGGTGTTAGAGCCGGCGCACACAGCCCTGGATGTGCATTCGTATCAGCTGCTTTATTCACAAGAAATGCGAGTGATTTTTAAACCGTAACGTACCATAGCCTTGTAGTTCAGAGAGGCAACTACTACTATATAATATTGGTAATTAAGCAAGTCACTATAAAGGCACAGTTATTTTCAATAACATGTATCTCGATTGATGCTCTAATGGCACAATTGATAAATCTTGTCTGTATCATTGAAAAAATCTGATGAGGTTGGCTTATTTTTGGGGGGGAGGCAGGATACCCTAAGATCCTAAAAGATGACACTTGGCCTAAATACTAAGATTTTTCTTTTTTTCCTTTTTGATCGATTATTGTATTTAGTTAAAAATGTGCAATGACCCAGAGACAGAGAAGCATCGATCAGGCTATCAAACCTCAGAGGGAAGGGAGGTGAGGATAAGGGGGAGAGATCAACCAAAGGACTTGTATGCATGCATCTAAGCCTAACCGATGGACACAGACACCAGGGGAGGTAAGGACATGAGTGTCTGTGGGGGAGGGGGACGGGGAGGTAAGGACACACACGCAATACCTTAATCAATAAAGAAAAACACGTGCAATGACTTGAGAGCATGTTCTGACCTATGTTTTGAGAAACGTACTTTCTCCAGCCCCCAGGCACCTGCCAGCCGTGTTTCCAGCCCGCTGAGCAGTATGAGGCTGTTTCCACAGGTTGGCGGAGTCCAGCTCAGCCAGTCACAGGGCGGGCGGCACAGGGGGTTGATCTCCCCCCTTACCCCCACCTTCCCTCTGAGGTTTGATGGCCTGATCGATGCTTCTCTGTCTCTGGATCATCACACATTTTTGACTAAATACAATAATCGATCAAAAAGGAAAAAAAGAAAAATCTCAGTATTTAGGCCAAGTGCCATCTTTCAGGATCTTAGGGTATCCTGCCTCCCCCCGAAACAAACCAACTTTATCAGATCTTTTCAATGATACAGACAAGATTTATCAATTGTGCCATTAGAGCATCAATCGAGATACATGTTAGTGAAAATAACTGTGCCTTTATAGTGAGTTGCTTCATTACCAATATTATATAGTAGTAGTTGCCTCTCTGAACTACAAGGCTATGGTACGTTACGGTTTAAAAATCACTCGCGTTTCTTGTGAACAAAGCAGCTGACACGAATGCACATCCGCCGGCCCTGACACCCGCCACATGGCTGAGTGTCAGCTGCCCTGCAGTCATGCTAGTGACCCATGTGCAGCCGCTGGAGTGTCTGCCAAGGGCTTCCGTCACTGCCCCTTCCGATGCGGTGGCGGTGGGAAGGGGCTCTTGTTGGCGAGGCTGGCAGCTGCTCTCCGGGTCAGGTGTGCATTTCGGGGGGGGCGCATTAGCGCTGCCCCCGGCGCCTGCAGGGAGCCACCCGACCCTGCTGGGCTACAGCTCCGTTCTCTTTGCCGCCCATCAGGTCCATGGATGAGAGCCCATCCCTGCGGCGCAAGACGGTGATGCTGATGCGGGAGAAGGGCCGGCGCCAGGCCGTGCGGGGCCCGGCCTTCATGTTCAACGACCGCGGCACCAGCCTGACGGCCGAGGAGGAGCGCTTCCTGGACGCGGCCGAGTACGGCAACATCCCGGTGGTGCGCAAGATGCTGGAGGAGTCCCGCACGCTCAACGTCAACTGCGTGGACTACATGGGCCAGAACGCGCTGCAGCTGGCCGTGGGCAACGAGCACCTGGAGGTGACGGAGCTGCTCCTCAAGAGGGAGAACCTGGCGCGCATCGGCGACGCGCTGCTGCTGGCCATCAGCAAGGGCTACGTGCGCATCGTGGAGGCCATCCTCAACCACCCGGGCTTCGCGGCCAGCGGCCGCCTCACGCTGCGGCCCTGCGAGCAGGACCCGCGCGACGACGACTTCTACGCCTACGACGAGGACGGCACGCGCTTCTCGCCCGACATCACGCCCGTGATCCTGGCGGCGCACTGCCACAAGTACGAGGTGGTGCACATGCTGCTGCTGCGCGGGGCGCGCATCGAGCGGCCGCACGACTACTTCTGCCGCTGCGGCGACTGCACCGACAAGCAGCGGCGCGACTCCTTCAGCCACTCGCGCTCGCGCATCAACGCCTACCGGGGGCTGGCCAGCCCGGCCTACCTGTCCCTGTCCAGCGAGGACCCCGTGCTCACCGCGCTGGAGCTCAGCAACGAGCTGGCCAAGTTGGCCAACATCGAGAAGGAGTTCAAGGTAAGCTGGGCGCCTGCGCGCCTGCCCTGCCTCTTGCCTCCCAAACCCGTGTTGCCCCGGGGACTTGAAGTCACCAGGGGTCGGGAGCCATTTGATGCTTTTCCCTGCTCAGCTTGGCGCTGGGAAAAACTTGTTTTCTGGACCAGGATGTGCGGGGTCCGAGAACTAGAATGTTTCTGGATAACCATGAGGTCCACTCTTGTGAGAAGGAGGGATTTGGCACACACGTCTCCCCTCCACATCCTCCCCCCTCTTTTGTCCTTAGTGGAGGGGGGGGGACCCAGCATGCAAATAGGATGAGTCCCCTGCTTATTGGCCCAGACATCTAGATTGAAAGTCAAAAGGCTAATCTAAAACGCTGCCAAAGCTCTTTTACTCATCTGACCAGAATCCTCTCCCCTTGGGTGGAGTAGCCTTCTCTGAGTCACGGCGCCCACAAGTGTGTGTTCACGGTGGCGAGTGTGGACCACAGACAGCAGGGCAGCCAGGAAGGCGAGGGCCGTCCAGTGTTTTGCTTTAATGTATTTTTTTTGTCCTGGACATCACGTCCAGTCAATCAGTCTTACTCATTTTTATGAAAAGTGCACGTTAGCGGAGAACATTGCTACGGTTTATTCAGTTGCTCCATCCTCCATGGTCCTACCAATGAGTGAAAGGAGAGTGCGTTCGGGGTGGGGAGAGTCAGCAGGCGGGTTCTCCGCAGGGCCCTGGCGCCCGCCCGCCCTCCACTGGAGGTGACTGTCGACATCAGCTCCTTGAATTGTTTTCTGGACGCTGAGCTCAGCTGCTTTTCAGTTCGGTGTTGCGAGGGCAGGTTGAGGAAGAGTGGTTATTCTGCCTTTCAGATCTTATTACGTGTTTTTTTTCATGCTTAGCTGAGATTTACACAAATGCAACTAGCAACACAATTCAGGCCAAGAGGTTGCAAGAACATGGAAAGTTTTGTGCCCCCCCCCGCCCCCGTCCGTACACACCAAATTCCCCCTATTGGTCAACCCTCATCTGGCTGTAGGATAATTTTATTTGTTATTCCATTAAAATATTTTTCTGATATAAAATATTTTTCTGATATTTATTGTAAAACTTTTGGAAAATGTGCGAAAATACAAAGAACAAAATAAACATTTACCTTATATCTAGCCCTTTGAGGAGATTCGTTATGTAATATTCGAAAGACTTGTTTACTTGGGCCCCCAATGAATTTGTTTTCAGACAGAACTCAGAACAAATTGAAAGCCTCAAATTCTCTTTAGAAAGAATAGGAAAACATTCAGGTAAAGTATTTCTAAATATTATTTCTTTATTTTGGCATAGTAATAAAAATATAATTCTAAATTTGGTTGCCACTTTCAAATATCACTCAACCTTTTTTAAAAAATGCATTTTGCTTGGTATATATTGAAAGTCTATAAAGGAGCTTCTACAAGGGGGAATGTGTTTTAATAATTTGCAAAAGATGATGAGTATGCAATCCTGTCCAGAGAAGTTGTCTCAGTAAAGCCATGGTTGAAAAGTCTGTCATTTTTTGTTTTCCCCTGAAGCTGGCTAAATCTATATTGATAAAACTTAGACTCCCCTTTACTCTGACTACAGAGTCACCTCTGATAACCTTTCAAAGGTGGGGAAATATTGCAAGTAAAGAGGGAGAGAGAGACAGAGAGAGGGGGGAGGGAGAGAAGGGAGAAGAGAGAGAGGAGAGAGAGACAGAGAGAGTGGGGAGGGAGAGGGGGGAGGGAGAGAGGGGGGAGAAAGAGGAGGAGAGAGAGAGGACACAGTTGAGTTTAAGAGGGCCTGCATAAAAGCTGCCAGATACCTAAGGATATGTGGACATCACCTGAATCCCGCTGTTCCTCAACCTGAACTCCATGGAAAGCCCTTGGGTGGAGTAGCCTTCTCTGAGTCATGGTGTCCAGGGCCCCAAGTCCCCTCCTCTGATTGCATTTTCCTTTTCTTCCTTACCCTTACCTGTCCTGCTGTTGCCTGGTTACCTGCCCTCCCCTCACCCCCTTGCCCTCCTGCCCCACGCTCACGTCCATCTGTCAGGGCCTTAGACAGACGGAGAAAGCAGCTTTCACGCTCTGACCCAGGACACGGCTGGAAAGGGCGGCGGTGGGGCGCTCGTGGGGAGGCGAGCAGCTCCCCTCGTTTGCCCGGATTCGTGGTGGTCTCTGTGTTCTTTCCGCAGAGACTTTGAGCTCAAGTACCAGCTTTGAAGTGAAAAAAATAGACAATGTGCTGCCTAGCGAAAAAGAGGTGGCTTTCCCTATGCAGACGCCTACCCCCGTTTCACCTTCTGAATGGCCCGGGAGACCGAGCCTCTCGCCCCTCACATCGCCATCACACAGGTGCTTGACAGCAGGCGCCCAGCCACCATGCAGTTTCCAAAGCTCCTTCTTGAAGAGTGCAGGAGGCCTGGTGCCGAAAACACGGGAAGGTCATTACCCCAGGAGGCCGGCCACGCTCGGACACAGACTAAGATAAATGAAGGGAGGGCAGCGTGGTGACAGGCTATTACAGGCGTATTTTGGGTGTGCAAATGCTGCCTGTAGCTATTCCGAGAGATAGGGTCCTGGACAGGATGCCTCCGGGTCTAATCCTCCGGGTGCCAAAGGCAAGCAAGCCCGTCATTTATTAAGCTGTGAGAAGGCAAAGTGGAATTTCCTAATTCTGAGTCAGTGGTGCACATTTTTTGAAAAAAGAAAAAAAAAAGGCTTTTGCCCTCCCTGTGCCTCAGTTTCCCTCTCTTTAACGCAGAAGAGCAATTTCAGCTATTCCCACAGCAAGGCTGTCGGGAAGAGGAGAATGAATATAATCCTGAAGCAAGGTCGCATTTTACAGCAGGAAGAGGTTCTAGGAATCGTCGCAATAGACAGACCTCCCATCCTTCAGAGAAACAAGGCCTGTAGCCAAGGTTCCGTCTACCAGTCCTCAATATTCTCTCTCACATGCTGCACGTGCCATGCCGAAGCCCTTCTGTAGCACTTGATGTGTACCTAGCACACTGAGCACTTAATCCTCACAGTAGCACTATTAGGCAGGCTTATGCTCATCAGAGAGGCTGAGTAACTTCTCAAGGTCACACAGCAGTGAGTGGTAGAAGCAGTATTTGAAGCTAAGAAGTCTGGCTTCAGATTGATGCTTCCACCACTACAGTCTCTTTGTTACCAGGGAAAGGATCGGACAGGGCCCAGCCTACTTAGAATCGAATTTCTGTTTTTCTCTTAAGGATAAAAGGGATTTTGGGGGGAAAAAGATGGAAGAGAATTAGAATGCTGAGTCAGCCTCACACATTGATCTGCGTGCTGGGACCTGTAGACGGCATGATGAGGATGGAGCGCCATTGTTCTTCCTCTGGCCTGTGCAGGTCCTTGGGCGTTTTTTGTTTAATTACTTTCAACCAAGGATATGTTTTTATTGATTTTAGAGAGAGAGGAAGGGAGAGTGAGAGAGAGAAACACCGATCGGTTGCCTCCTGTATGTGCCCCGACTGGGGATAGAACCTGAACCCTTTTGGTGGCTGGAACGATATTCCAACCAACTAAGCCACCGGCCAGGGTGGTCCTTGGGCTTTTGAGTTCCTGCCGTGCCAAGTGGGCAGCAGGTCCATCCCATAACTTTGTGGCAGGCCCGGGTGACGGATGAGGGGCATGATGATGACTAAGCAAAACTAATTAGGGGGAAATTACCAGGAAATGCGGAGCAGACAAATGGTCTTGGTGAGGAGCAGAGGCAGGACCTCCTGGTGGTCACTGCCGGCTGTAGACGGTTTCTTTTGCACCTGGGAAGGGCTGTCTGTACCCCCATGTTTCCGGGGAGCCCTGCAAATAATGACAGATGCCACCCCATGACCACAGGTAAAGAAACACCCATTATCTCGGCTCTGGCCTTTTCTGTGCTGGGGTAACAGACTCCTCCCCCAGGAAAGGTTTCCATAGTTACGAAAACAAAGTGTTGTCCTGGCCACGTGTGTGACTGGTCTTTCCGTGGACGTGAACAGCCCATGGAGCTTTCTTTAAGCCTGGACAGCTTACAGCTGACACTGTTGTAAGATGCTGCGTCGTTGTTTGGGTGTTCCTGCAGAAGTGGTTCCCACATTTTTCTTCAGGCGTAGGAAGTGGTCTCTTTGCTTTCTGCTCGGTGGGGCAATGGCCGTCCTATGTTGTACCAAGTCTTATAGAACAGTCTGAACTAAAGAGGCACATGATGAAATTTCATCTGAAAAAAATTGTATTAAAAGGGGAGCTTTCTATGGAAACAGACGAGGATTTAATACTTGTGGATGCTATAATAAAACCTTTCATTAGTCTGTCAGGCCTGGAAGGCAGACACTCTGCACAAAAACCAGCGGCTGAACATTTTATTTTATCAGTTGCCTGGTCCCAATTTGAATGGAAACCAAAGATTGAAGTTTTATTCGTTTTATCTGTTCCCTCATGAGAGGAAGAGGATTAGCTGTAACTGCCCTTTACCCGGAGTGCTGATGTCTGAAATGGAAACTCGTCTGGTCTGGGCAGCCTCCACGCGGTCTCTCCTCCTCTTGCTTATTTTGGTTGGTGCTGTGATTTTTGCCCATCACATCACATAAACTAATTATTTAGGGGGGGGGAGTGGAATTCCTCATAAAAAAATGAAATTAGAAAACCTTTTAAAAAGTAATATTTTATTGGTTCCAGAGAGGAGGGGAGAGAGAGAGAGAGAGATAGAAACATCAACGATGGGAGAGAATCATTGATTGGCTGCCTCCTGCACACCCCACACTGGGGATTGAGCTCACAACCTGGGTATGTGTTCTGACTGGGCATCGAACCATGACCTCCTGGCTCATAGGTCAGTGCTCAATCACTGAGCCATGCCAGGTGGGCCCTTATGCCTTTTTTTTTAAGTATATTTTTATTGATTCCAGAGAGAAAAGGAGAGAGAGAGAGAGAGAGAGAGAGAGAGAGAGAGAGAGAGAGAAACAAACATGAATGACAGAGAGGATCATTGATCAGCTGCCTCCACTTGCCCCCTCCTGGGGAATGAAGCCCGCAGTCCAGGCATGTGCCCTTGTTCGGAATCAAACCCAGGCCCCTTCAGTTCCCAGGCTAAGGCTCTATCCACTGAGCAAAACCAGCCAGGACCATGCCTTTTTTTAAGGTATGATTTTTGGAAGCCCAGAATTAGGAAATTCTGCTGTGCAAAGTATTGCTTAGTTATTAGACACAGTGTCCCGGGACATGTGGAAACGAGGAACCCGTTCCTCCGGTGTGCCACATGAGATGATCATCCGGCTGACTTTCTTAACGGCTAGTGAGAGCCATAGACGTGGAACTGGGGTTTCCGAAAGTGAGACACTTGCTACGATGGTCGTTGACACCTTGACAGGAACCAAAAGGCGAGAAATAGAGCTGCAATCAGGAGGTAACAGGGGAGGCTGCCCGCTGACTTCCTCATACCAGTCCATGTGCTACACACACATGTGAATGGAAGGAGAGGTTCGCAGGTCATTTCTAGAGAGGCATTCGTTCCAGTGGCCTGGGACCTTTCCCCCTCAGATGCTGGTGCTCTGCAACCCTTGGGACTTCAGTGGCGGATAATCAGACCCTTGTCTTCCTCAGGAGGTGGGCACGTGCCCTGCAGACCAATGGGGGGAAACACCCCCTCTCTGCTGGCACCTGTCCTTCCCCACACACCCTGCATGCCAGTCACTCCCGGAGATGATGTGGGTCAGGAACACGTCAGGGCCTCGGGGCTGGGTGGGAATGGCCGTTCCGACGCATGGCCAGGCGCGTTGAGGCTGCTGGGCGAGGCCTGACTGCACTGGGAGGAGCATGTTGTCTCCACGGCAGGAGGTAGTAACCTGGACACGTATTCCCACATGTGCTCCATCTTCTATGTCAAATCGCCACGTTAGGAAAATCCCCATTTAAAAAAAAGTTTCGTTGTACCTCAGCTAAAAATAAGTAGAATAAAATAACTGGTGTAAAGATTTCTTTCATGATAAAATGGTTTTGTTTGGGCTTTGAGAAAATGATCGGGTGCCTGCACCAGAGAGATGCGACTCTTTTTGATGCTTTGGCTCTTCAGCATCAGCATTTAGGCAACATCCCATAATAATAAAAGCCTAATATGCAAATTGACTCAACGGCAGAATGACTGATTGCTATGATGTGCACTGACCACCAGGGGGCAGATGCTCAATGCAGGAGCTGCCCCCAGCCTACAGGCCCCAGGCCAGCCAAGGCAAGTGCCAGCAGGGCCCCCGCCTCCATAGCCCCAGTGGTCGACCCATAGACCGACCCTGATTGACAGCCATGCCTAGGGACTATCTGTGCATGAATTTCATGCACCAGGCCTCTAGTCTTATAATAAAACCAGGGACTGTGGTGTGCAGCGCTTTCAGGGCTGTCTCACAGTGGGCAGGTCGCAGGAGGTCCTGGCTGCGGGTGGGTGGGGGCGAGTCCAGCCTTGCATCCCTGGGGGGCTGCAGCCCCGAGCAGAGGAAGGCACGTCTTCTCCTCATGCACAGAGGGCCCTACACCCTTCCCAGGACCTTAGAGCAAGTTCTCTGCATTAAACGCCAAACCTCTCTTTCTCAGAACGACTATCGGAAGCTGTCCATGCAATGCAAAGATTTCGTGGTGGGAGTGCTGGACCTGTGCCGGGACTCGGAAGAGGTGGAAGCCATCCTGAACGGAGACCTGGAGTCGGCAGAGGCGGCGGAGGCGCACAAGCACAAGGCCTCCCTGAGCCGCGTCAAGCTTGCCATCAAGTACGAGGTCAAGAAGGTGAGTGGCTGCTCCCACCCCGCGCGTTGCCGTGATCCCGGGACATTTTCCCATAATGAGAGCAGATGCTGTGGTAAAAGGCACCTTTTCCTTCCTGGGAGGAATGAGTAACGTAGCCTGGCAAAGTTGGTGGTCCAGTACCGAGCTTCGCGCCCTTTCCACTCTCCATGGGTTGTGAGACCTGGGATGAGTCACAGGACTTCTTTGCATTTCAGTTTCCTCTCTAAAAGGCGGACGATATTTCTTATCTGTCGCAGGGTTTTGGTGGGGTTTCAATGCATTGAGCTATGCCAAAGAACTCGAAACTGCCCATCACAATGTGGTTGAAAACAATAAAATCGGTCACTTGTACACGC
>PVJC01042906.1:0-14731 GCA_004026665.1 Murina feae
CTGCGGGGCCTTCGCCTTCCCTGGCTTCGCCCCTGGGACCCCCCAGAGCCTTCTGTCTGCGCAGCTAGAGCCGGCGAGGGCCTGGGGCTGCCGCCACAGGTCTCCATTCTCACGCTCCCTCCTTTTCTCTGCCCTTTTTCCTTTTTTTTTTTTTTTTTTTAAGAAACTGTTTTTTAAACTATTTCTAGGTTTGTGAATGTGAAGCCCCAGGCCGCAGGGGGCAAAGGGCCAGGCGCCCCCACCAGCTGAGAACAAAATGTCCATGTGGGTGGGGCCCCGGCCACCTCCCCAGGCTGGAGAGGACTAGGCCAGGCCGAGCCCCTGGACCCTCTGTCCTGTATCATATGTAAATACTGTGGGGGAAGCCCCCACCCCCGGCCCCTGGGGTGAGGGCAGCGCCTGCCCACCCAGCGAAGGTCTCCCTCCTGTCTCCGTCCCCTCCTCAGACACCGTTACTGTAAGCTTGCAGGCCTCCTCCGTGGCCGAGGCAGGCCCGTTCTCTCAGGCCCTAGGGGTCAAGGCCTTGGGCCTGCTCACCCCAAAAACCCAGTGTGGGGGCGAGGGGCGAGGGAAGAGAAGGGCTCGCCCGGAGTCACTGCTGGGAAGGAATTAACTCTCCAAAGGCCTCCCCTGCCCCCTGCCTAGGTCGGGCCTCATGGTTTCTGCTCTGAGTCCCCCATGAGTGGGCATCGGGGCACTTGGGAAGGGGCGGACCCAGGGGAAAGCAAAGGGCTTCTCAGGGAACCCCCACATTCTCACTGAAGTATCTCACCAGGATGGTCCCATGGCCAGAGCCCCTTGTCAGCCTCTCACCCCAGAGCTCCCTTCAGAGGAAAGAGGCTCAGGGCCTGCCTTGGGGAACAGGCTGGTGTGGCCGAGCCGAGGCCCCCTCGCCCCTCTGTGTCCTTCCCCCAGGCCTGAGGCTGGGGACCTGCGCCCCCCTCCTTTTCAGTCCCCACCTTAGACCTCTTTGGAGAGTTAATTGTCTGTGTGAGGTGCTTAACCTATTAGCCCTGAGAACACAAAGCAATAATCTTTGTTACTGAGATGCGCGGCTGTTTGTGGGGTTTTTTTTAATGTTTCCTAATAAAAGAGAAGCTGCAATTTATTGTTTTTTATTTTTAATTTTCTACACATTCGAGCTGAGTCTTGAGAGACTTAGCTCTCCCCTCCTCTCTTCCTGGGACGCCCCAACCCCCACCCCTCTTGGCCCATCTGTGGGCTCAGGGCCCTGGAATTCCGTTTTCTGATTTGTTTGGGGAATTTTTTTTAAAGATGTTACATGGTGTTTGAAGCCAGCAAGTTACCACCCTCCGGTGTCTCTTCTCTCCACATCTGTAACTTTTTTTTCCAGGATTTATTTCCAGTTTTAAATTCCTAATAAATTATTTGAAAACGGCGCTGGGCTTGGGAGTGTTTTGTGTCTCTGTGTGTAGTTCAGATGACTCCGTTTTCGCTTTCTCTGGTTTTCCTCCCGGAGCAGTGTTTGATTCACACCTGCAGAGACGTGGTCTAGCCGAGCGGCTCAGCTGGTGGGAGCATCGTCCCAGACACCGGAAGGTTTCAAGGTCGATTCCCAGTCAGGGCACATACCCAGGCTGCTGGCCATCCCTCGGAAGCAACCAGCCAACCAGTGCTTCTCTCACAGGGATATTTCTCTCCCTTCTAAAAAGCAGTGAAACCATCTCTTCAGGCCCAGCCAGAGGGGTGCAGTGGTGGATGTCAGCCTACGAACCAGGAGGTCACAGCTCGATTCCAGGTATGGGGCGTGCAGAAGGCAGCTGACTGATCATTGATTCTTTCTCATCATTTTTTTAAAAATATATTTTATTGATTTTTCTTTATCAACAGAGAGGAAGGGAGAGGGATAGAGAGTTAGAAACATCAGTCAGCTGCCTCTTGCACACTTCCCACTGGGGATGTGCTCGCAACCAAGGTACATGCCTTTGACCAGAATCGAACCCAGGACCCTTCAGTCCGCAGGCCAATGCTCTATCCACTGAGCCAAACCAGTCAGGCTCTTTCTCATCATTTATGTCTCTCTCCCTCTCCTTTCCTCTCTGAAATCAATAAAAATATATTTTAAAAACACATCCTCAGGTGAGGATTTTTTTTAAAAAAAGAAAAAACGTAGCTTATTTGGATATGATTTGGAAAAACTCAAAAAGATATTTTGAGACAAAAACCTCTGAAAATGGTCTTATTTTTGTTAGGTGTGACCATGACATTGTAATTATATTTTTTACAAATTTCTCCTTGAAAGCTTTTTCTCTCAGATCAGAGGCAAAGTAGGGATGCCTAGGCTGGCTATATATATATATATATATATATATATAGCCAGATTCATATATATATGTGAATCTGAAGTCAATACATATATTGATCTTGAGAGAGAGAGAGAAACATCAACGATGAGAGAGAATCATTGATCGGCTGCCTCCTGCACACTCCACACACTGGGAATCAAGCCCACAACCATGTGCCCTGACGGGGAATCGAACCATGACCACGTTCATAGGTCAAAGCTCAACCACTGAGCTATACCAGCTGGGCCTGGCTACTTCTACTCAACATACTATTGGAAGTCCTACCCAGAGCAATTAGGCAAGAAAAAGAAATAAAACCATCCATATTGGAAAGGAAGAAGTAAAGTTATCTGTTTGCAGATAACATGATCTTATAGGTAAAAAAAAAAAAAACAGCCAAAAACCTCCAGAGATTACACAAACACAATTAATAAAAGAATTTATCAAAGTTGTTGGGTACAAAAATCAATTGTGTTTCTACACATTAACAATGAACAATCAGAAAAGTAAATTTAGAAACAATGAACTTAAGCAAGGAGGTAGAAGACTTGTACAGTGAAAACTACAAAATGCTGGACGACGTTAAGACACAAATAAGTGGAAAGACGTCCTATGTCCGTGGATTGGAAGACTATACTACCCAAAGTGACCTGCAGATTCACTGCAACACCTATCAAAACCCTAGTGGCATTTTTAGCAGAAATATAAAAATTTATCCTAAAATTTATACAGAATCTCGAGACCTCAAACAGTCCAAACAATTTTGAAAAAGTTGGTGATTCACACTTTCTGATTTCAAAATATGTTTCAGCCCGAGCCAGTTTGGCTCAGTGGATAGAGCGTCAGCCTGCGGAATGAAAGGTCCCAGGTTCGATTCTGGTCAAGGGCACATGCCCGGGTTGCCAGCTCGATCCCCAGTTTGGGGCGTGCAGGAGGGAACCGGTCAATAAGTCTCATCATTGATGTTTCTATCTCCCTCCCCCTTCCTCTCTGAAATCAATAAAAATAAAAATATGTTACAAAAGCTATAGTAATCAAAACAAGGAAGTGCTGGCACAGAGACACAGAGACAGACAAGCTAAGGGGATAGAAGAGAAACCCCAGAAATAAACCCTCATTAATATGGGCAAACAGTCTTCGCCAAGGGCACCAATGTGGAAAAGGTCTCCAGCAAATGGTATTAGGAGAACCTGATACCTACCTGCAAAAGAAGCTGGGCCCTATGGGACGCCATCTACAAATTAGCTCAACATGAACCTAAGACCTAGATTTAAGATCTGAAACTGTAAAACTCCTGGAGAAAAAGTAGGGAAAGCTTCGTGTTCGGTGGTTGAGCCTCAACCTAGGGACCAAGAGGTCATGGTTGGATTCCTGCTCAGGGCACATGACTGTTGCGGGCTCCATCCCCAGTAGGGGGCGTGCAGGAGGCAGCTGATCAATGATTCTCTCTCATCATTGATGTTTCTATCTCTTGCTCCCTATCCTTCCTCTCTGAAGTCAATAAAGCACAGGCAACAAAATAGACATATTGGGACGACTTCAAACTTTTGTGCATTCAAGCACACAACAAAGTGAAAGGCAGTCTGAGGAATGCGAGAAAATATTTGCAAATCTGTCCGAGGAGAAGTAAATGTCCAGAATAGCTCTCTGTGGATGGACAAGAGAGAGAGAGAGAGATGCCGCTAGAACAGGTAGGAAACAAAAAAATCCAGGTGCTGAGGATGGTGACTTTGGGGTGGCGAAAGGCGTAGGTACTTTGGTATCCTGCCTCCATCTGCTCGTCTGCGGTGGCACTTGAGAGCAGGCTAACCTGTGGGAAGCTCTCAGTACTCAAAGGATTTGCCGCTGCTCTTGTTGCCATTATTATTATTGTTGTTGTCATTATCATTAAAGAGAGCCCTGGACAAAGAGGCAGGCACACACAGGTTCAGTTCCTGCCTCCACCCTCTTCAAGGTGGAACTTGAAGCTCTTCGGACCTGTTTCACCATCTGTAACTAGGGGAAGATGATGACACAGTGATAGCTGTGCCGGAAGGTTAGGGCTGGAAAACAAGGTACATAGAGCCTGTGGCACAGTGCGGGGCACAGAAGCATCGCCAAGCAGTAGCTGCTCAGAAGCATTTCCTGGAAGCAGGAGCTTGTCTTCCAAGGGCTGGGCCAGCGTGACCTTGCTGGGGTGTGAGTTTTCATCACCTGAAGGAACCAAGAAGCGATCCTCAGCTGTTTTTTCCACTGGAGCGTGTGCTTTTCCCAGGCTGGGAGCAGCCGTGCGGTACACACCTGCGCATGGAACCCGGGGCAGCAGAAGGTCATGGTACAGAGCGCGAGGGCCTGGACAGCGCGCTCACCCCTGTCCCCTGCAGAGGTTTAGCAGGTCTCTTTCCAGGAACGGAATGTTCAATTGCACGTGGGAATTTGTGCAGCTGCCTTTGTGGAGAGCCTCCAGGGGCTGGGGGAGGGAGGAGGCGAGGAGGAGGGACGTGGGCAGGACTAACCCTCCTCTCGCCTCCAGGGGCTTTCCACACTCGCACCCACGACTACAATTCCCTGTCATGAGATGATACTGTGGTGTAAGCACCAGATCCAACAAACCGCTTGGTCCTGCTGTGTGACATTGGAGCAGTTCCTTAACCTCTCTGAGCCTCCATTGTCTTCTCTGTAAAATGGAGTTTGTAATTGGACCCACCTCAGCGGTCTATGCCAGGTTCTTAGCCTGGGACCTGGAATAGAGTTAGCGCTCGGTTAAATGGTAGTTAATCCTATTAGCCTAGAGGGTTTGGTATGACGATGAAAATATTCTGTCTGCGCCGTCCACTATGACAACCACTAGCCACATACATGTAGCTGCCAAACACTTAAAATGCGGCTAGTGTAATGGAGAAGCTGGTTTTTAATAGCATTTGATTGTAATGAATTGGAATAGCCCCTTGTGGCTGGCTGATGGCTACCACGTTGGACAGATGTAGAAACGGGTAAGAGACAGGTGGCAGGAGAAAAATCCGAGGCCCAGGGGGGCAGAATCAGGCCTAAGCAAAGCAACCACTCCCCCTTTCCAGCCTCAGTTTCCCCGTCTGCCTGCTCAGTGCTTTGGTGTCTTCTCAGCAGCTGAAGGACCTTTCCTGGGACTTGAGATGAAAGAGGGAAGGCCTTCCCTTCCAGGTGGATGACTCCTCGCTCCTGCTGCCTGTTCAAAGGAACACACAAGGATCCACAGTGCGGAGCAGGCCCGGTGGGGAGGTTAGGCCCACTGATTGTGACACACACACACACACACACACACACACGACCTCACTGCGCAGGTGGAGGGAGATGGTCCAGGGAGGGCGGGTTGGTTCCAGCCTGGCATGGCCGTGTCTGGCTCCCCCGCAGCCGAGTCTGGGTGTCCTCCTCTGGAAAGTGGCCAAGGTGCATCCAGGATAAGAGGGGATTCGACAGAAGATGGCAGGTAATGAAAATGGCACTTTCCCCCTGTGATCTTCCTCCCTCACCCCCCCATCCCCCAGCCAAATCATGAGTCCTCAGACGGTCAAGGTCAGCAAGGACAAGGACAAGGGGGTCTGAAAAACTGCCTCAGCCACGCGGGGCCTAAGGAGAGGACAGCTGAGGAGGACGTGCTCTCTGGGAGTGGATTCTGGAACAGAAAAAGAACATTCGGTAAAAACTAAGGAACTGTAAGTAAGGTGTGGGTTTGAGTTTATGAAATCTACATTGGAGAGTAAGAACATATCAATATTGGTTCATTAATCATAACAAATGTACTGACCTGAGAAAAAATGCTCATAAAATGTAAATAAAATTAAAACACAGAGTTTGCTGCAAAGATCACATGGCAACTCAATGGGAAAACACAAAGTAAACCAATTACAAAATATTATATGAATATGGCGTGAAATATCCAGAAAAGGTAGATCTAGAGACAGCAAGCAGACTTGGCTGCCTGGGGCGGGGGGAGAGTGCATGCTTATGGGGACGGGGCTCCGCTGGGGAGGGTGAAAATGCTTGGGAACTAGGTCGAGGTGATGGTTGTCCCACACTGTGTGTGCGTGTACTAAATGCCACTTTAAAAATAAAATGGTTAATTTATGCTATGTGAAATTCACCCCAAAATGTTACGTTAGACATTTTTTAAAATATTTTTTAATTGATTTCAGAGAGGAAGGGAGAGAGAGAGAGAGAGATCAATGATGAGAGAAAATCATTGATCGGCTGCCTCTTGCACACTCCACACTGGGGGTTGAGCCTGTAACCCAGGCATGTGCCCCAACCTGGAATCGAACCCTGACCTCTTGATTTGACCACTGAGCCACACCAGCTGGGCTATGTAGACGTTTGATACAATAGTTCTGAAAACTTTTTTTTATTTTGTACGTCTTTTGGGGTTTTTCTTTGGGGGGTTTCTTACAAACTCATAGTGGGGAATGGGAAGGGAGCTGGTATTGGTATAGTGGGGGAAATAAAATAAAATGTGTGCCTTATAATCAGACATACCTAAGTTTGAGTCCTTACTCTGCCATTTGCTGGCTGTGTGACCTGGAGCAAGTTACTTCACCACTCTGAATCGGCTTCCTCGCCTGCCAAGTGCATGATTGATGGTACCACTCAACGGGACCCACGACTCAGGCCCAGGCACATGCGAAGCCATGGAGGCAACCGTCATTTCCTCCCTGTCCCCCTTCTCTAAGTTGGTGGCATTGATGACTTTGCCGCCACCAGTAATGAAGCTGGGCTGAGTGCCAAGGGGTGGGTAAGAGGGTCAAGATTCCAAGATATGTGATTCCAGGAATAACCCCTTTCCTTAAAAAGTGCTGATGACGAATACATATACCTCTTCCTGGCAGGGCTTACGTGCCTATGGTCACCCAGAACAGACAGACTCAAGGACGACCTGAAGTCACCAGGGAGCAAGGCAAACACTACAGCCTTATCTCGGGGCCTGAGGGCGCCTATAAGGAGGGCGGCCTCCGATGGGGTCAGTCCTTTCTCCCTCGTCCGTTTCCCGACAGGATGAATCTCCTTGTGCTGGCTGCTCTGCTCACAGGTAGGCAAGTCTCTCCAGTTCCACCCACTTCTCGGGCTAAGGTCTCACTCTTTTGGAACGGGGTCACAGGTCACAGGGATGGCCAGACCTGGAATCTTTTATTGTTTTTATTTTATTTTATTAATTAAAACATATGTTATTGATTTTAGAGAGGAAGAGAGAGATGGAAACATCAATGACGAGAGAGAATCATTGATCGGCTGCCTCGTGCACACCCCTCAATGGGAATTGAGCCCACAACCTGCTCATGTGCCCTGATCAGGACTTGAACTGTGACTTCCTGGTTCATAGGTTGATGCTCAACCACTGAGCCACACCGGCTGGGCCAGACTTGGAGTCTTTATTCAGAGCTCCCTGTGGGGCTTAAGAGCTTCCATATTGGGGTCCCCTCAAATCCCCCCTCAAGCTGGCACCCTTCATCCTTCAGGTGTGAACTCAGATAACTCCTCTCAAAAAGGCCCACCCTGGGCATCCGTCTCCTTTCTTTCTACCATGTTGCCTTGGTACAAGGTCCCATCTTCCCAGCACCTGTCTTTGCTGGCAATTTGTATCTTATTGGGTCTTTTTTTTTTTTTTTTTTACCCCATCTACCTGGGCTCTATGAGAGCAGAGATAGTGTTTGCATCTCTGATTGAATGAATAAATGGAATCCGACACATTCCCAGCTGGTTCATCCATCGTTCATTCATTTATTCAACATGGGTGGTATCAGAGCCACCAAGGTATCAGGCTCTGGGTTGAGACCGAAGAGTGAGATGAGTGAGCCATGCTCCCTGTCAGAGGAACACACCCCTGGTAGCTGTATGCGGACTGGCCTCTGCAAAGACAGAGCTGGTGGGATCAGAGAGACAGAGAGAGAGCAGGGAAGCAGGAGTAGGGTCTGGAGGTGAGCCGTCACAGCCAGGCTACGCTGGTCTGAGCAGGTTTCTGTGTCCAGCTGTGTTCCGAGGAGGCAGCTGCCGGCGGTCAGAGGGGGCAGCGGGGGCCTGAGAGCGCAGGCGGCTGTGCGCCCCGGGACGCCGCGGGGCCCACAGGGACGCACTTGACCCCGGCTGTGTCTATTTGCAGTGTGCGCCGCTGAGGGCGGCATCAGCCCGCGGGCCGTGTGGCAGTTCCGCAACATGATCAAGTGCACGATGCCTGAGAGCGACCCCCTGAAAGATTACAACAACTACGGCTGCTACTGCGGCCTGGGCGGATCCGGGACCCCCGTGGACGAACTGGACAAGTGAGTGATGCTCTGCAGGGGACGGGGGGCGGGGGGGCCCCACCCGAGGACCCTCCCGAGGAAGCACAGGCAGGGGTTGCAGACTTGCTAGGGATAACATATGTTCACCTCCTGTCATGTCAGCAAATGGTCAGGGGGACCCTACTGCAATGCTCAGCGCTGGGCATGGGACGCAGAACGCGGGGACGCGAGGTAGTGGGTGCGGCTGCCCCTAGTGGCAGGACATTGCCATCACAGACACGACTCCAAGGGCATCTTCAGCATATAGATCCGACGATATTCCTGAAACCACTTTTTAAATCGCCTTCAATAAACATGAGAAAAGGCCTTCAACTTCTTCAGGCCACAAAACCAAAATCTCCCGGAGGCTGTCGGCTAAAACATCCCCACCTGCTCCTGAGAGAGCAGATGCAGGCGGACCTGCTGCCCCCGCACCTGCTCCTGCCTCAGCTCTTCCCCCCTCCTCCACCCCAGGTGCTGCCAGATACACGACGGCTGCTACGACCAAGCCAAGAAGCTGGACTCCTGCACATTCCTCCTGGACAACCCCTACACCAAGATCTACTCATACAAATGCTCGGGCTCAGAGATCACCTGCAGCAGTACGTTCACCCCTTGTTGGCCTGTAGGCCCTCAGTGGGCAGGAGGGACGGTGATAGTGGTAGTAGCTACCATTCATTGATCAATTACTTGGTGCCAGGAACTGTACCATTGTGATCCCTAGTTTACAGACGAGGAAACTAAAGCTCGTAAAGAGTGGTGTTTGGTTATTGAACGCAGGTCTGTATGACTCAAAAGCCTCTGCTCTGAACTGCCATGTTACACTGTTTTATTCCATAAAAGAGCCCAGAACTAGCATTTATTAGGTTCTTATTACACACCAGGTACTAGGTGAGGCGTGTGTGTGTGAGGTAGGTTTTATTAGCCCCATTTTATACGTTAGGAAGCTGAAGCTCAAAAATGTGCAAAAACCACACAGCTTATCCGTGGCAGGCTAACATTTGAACCACGTGGCAGGCTAACGTTTGAACTCCGTGGCTTTCTTTCCTCAAAGTCTCTGGTTTTAACCAGTAAGTGATGCAGCACTCTGGTTGTGTCCCTCCATGAAGGCAGATCTGAAGATCAGACCTGCCTAAAAAGTGTTGTTGCTGCTGTACAGACAACATCAAAATAACCACCATTCAAGTCTAAAAGTGCCATGAAAAAAGGTATCCAGAACCCACCACTGTCAGAAGTGAAGTGTCATGCCTCCCCTCCCATTCATCTCTCTGAATGGTGGGATCAAACCCACAATCGTGGCATATGGGGACAACTGAACTGGGCTCCACTTCCTATTGCAGAGACAGAGAATAAAGAAAAAAACTTAAACACACTAGATGTTGATAAGTATTATAGAGAAAAGGAAGCAGAGAGAGAAGATAGAGAATGGTGGAGAGATGGAGGGAGTGTGTACGTGATTTAAAAGAATGTGGTGAGGGAAGACCTCACTGAGAAAAGGACATCTGCAGAATGACCTGGAATGAGGGAGTGACCCACGGGTGGCAAGTGTTTCAAAGAACTTGGGTGGAGTTAGGAGTATAAGCCTACCCACAATTCATTGGTGGTTTTTAAAGGAAAGGAGCAGAAAGAAACAAAATTAATAAAATGATTGAAGGTAAGCAGAGATACACAGTTAACTTATGGATAATAAAGTTCAAATGCATTTTAAATGTTATCTGTACTCTTTCTTTTGGTTATAAAAGTAAACAAGGACAAAGTAATATAATTTCCGAAATATATGTCATGGAAAGTGGAAGGTACCTATAATCCTACTGAGGTTTATACCCATAGATAACCAGTTATATGTATATTCAATTTTTTAGGCTTTACTAGTTATTTTTTCCTTTAATAAAATATATTAGGCCCAGCCAGCATGGCTCAGTGGTTGAGCCAGGAGGTCACAGTTTGATTCCCAGTCAGGGCACATGCCCGAGTTGCAGGCTCGATCCCCAGTGTGGGGCGAGCAGGAGGGAAGCAGTCGATGATTCTCTCTCATCATTGATGTTTCTCTCTCCCCCTCTCCCTTCCTCTCTAAAATAAATTTAAAAAATAAAATAAAATATATTGGAAATATTCCCACATATAGACATAATTATTTCAAATGTCTGTATGATATTCTATTATTTTTAAAATATGAGCTTTGAAGTAGAGAAACTGGCTTACTAAACTTCACTAAGTTGAAACTTAAAATACTTTGCTGCCTTATGTGTATGCTTTAGTGTTTTCCATATGGTTTATGATGGCTCGCCTATGTTGCCAGACGACTGTAGCTATATGGGTACGAAATAGACAAGACTTTCCAGAAGGCACCCCTCACCCCTAGGATCGCCAGATAAACGCAGGTTGCCCGGTTACATTTGACTTTGACATAGAAGCAAGCAATTTTTTAGTCTGCGTCTCAGACCTTGCATCCATTGTTCATCTGCAACTCTGGCATTTTGATTGCTTCATCTGTCAGCCCTGAGTGTGCACCAGCGCAATGACCGCTGAGTTAGTCCCGTTATGTTTTCCTGCCCTCGGGTTGTGGACAGCAGGGTCCACCGTGGCTCAGGCCTCTCCTCTTGCTCTTTTCCAGGCAAAAACAAGCCCTGCCAGGCCTTCATCTGCGAGTGCGACCGCAATGCCGCCATCTGCTTTTCCAAGGCCCCTTACATCAAGGAGCACAAGAACCTGGACTCCAAGTACTGCCAGGACTGAGCGCCGCCGCCAACGCACCGTCCCTGTGGCTGTCGCCTCACTCGGTGCCTGCCCTGCAGTAAAGCACTTTGTTGAAAGGCCTCGCGTTTGGAGATTTTTTTATTATCTATCTGCTGAGCGCGACGGGGCCTCTGCCTAGTCCTTCGCGAGCGTCATTCTTCCAGCCTTGGAAGCTGAATCACTCGGATGTGTCCAGGAAGTGAGCACCATGACACCTGAGTAATGACAGCACCCACTGATGGTTACTCTGTGCCAGGACTGCGTGTCTCACGTTCCCTGGGACGCCCTGGGGGGTGTTGACACTGTTAGTAGAGGCTCCTTCCCTCCGCTGCCGCTCAGGAGGAGAGGCCGCTGGCACAGAGCCCTGCAAAGCAAGTAGCAAACATGGGACTTGCACCCAGCGAGTCCAAGAGAACACACAGGCGTGGCCACCCCTCACCCTGCCCGAAGCAGTGAGCTCTCGTTGCAGTGCCAGCCCCGCCGCGCCTCCTCTCACTTCTCTGCCTCTATTTCTAACCATGTAAAACCATTTTTCCTACAACTTCTTTCTTTTCTAAGCCTTACAAAGACTTTACCACATGCTACAAGCTGATTTTTACATTGTGGTCATCAAACGTACTAACCAGCCTTGGCTGGTTTGGCGCAGCGGACAGAGCGTCATCCTGCGGACTGAAGGGTCCCGGGTTCGATTCTGGTCAAGGGCATGTGCCCGGGTTGCAGGCTCGATCCCCAGTAGCGGTCATGCGGGAGGCAGCTGGTCGATGATTCTCTCTCACCATTGATGTTACTATCTCTCTCTCTCTATCCTTTCCTCTCTGAAATCAAAAAAATATATATTTAAAAAAACATAATAAACAATAACAGCTTCTACTTCTAGGTCATTTACTGCAAATCACTCTGTGCAAAGGGCTTTCCACATCCCATCTCGAATATTCAAACCGGCTCTGAGGGGTTGATATTATTGGCCCCATTTTATGGATGAGATGTTATAAACTCAGAGAAGTCACTCCCCTGTGATCACACAACTGGCATAGGCAGGATTTGACCAGACCTGCCTGGTGGCAATGCCTGAGCTCTTAACCCCTAAGCCACTTTCTCCTCTAGGATTTATGGCTACATTAGCATCGAAATTCACCAGGTAGAGTGGGGAGGGGAAAGAAGAAAACTGACTTCGCAAAGCAAAAATAAGAAAGGGCAGTGAAAACTATGAGAAGCCACCACAGAGCAATGTAACCCCCCGGAGGCTGACAGAACAGCAGCGACGGCTGGGTGTGGTGGGCAGCGAAGAAGTGTGTGTGTTTGTCTTTTGAAGAACGGAGTCTGTGTGGGTTTATCTTTTGGCCCAATTTCTCCCTCATTTCATTCATCCATTCAATGGGAAAAAACTGCAAGCGCTCCCCCCCCCGCCCCCGCCTTAGATGGAAAAAAGGTAAGATTATTAGGAGACTTACTTAGTCCCACTTTTTTTTTTACAATTATAAAACAAACAACAGAGAGAACAGAGTCACCTGATACTCAGGCTGGACTCTAAAAATATCCTCTGACGTAAAAACCTTCATTTTTTTCATTATCTCAAGGACTGAGAGAGAGAGAGAGAGAGAGAGAGAGAGAACCAGCGCTCATTACTGGAAACAGAACATGGGAAACACAGAACCGACAGCACAGTGGCTGGGATGACTTAAATGAAAAAATTATTAAATATACTGCACTGAGAGTAACGTGAAGTCGGGATTACAGCATGGGGTCAGAATAGGAGACAGGGCTTAGCACACCTCACAAGCTCAATGGCTGTTTAATGAAGAGACGGTGTGGTGCAATGGTTTGCTGCCGCCAAGATGAAACCACGTGGCCGTTATTTACCTTTTCCACCCACGTGGTCCTCCGCGCCCAACCCTGACAATCCGCCGGCCACACCCGGGCTGGAGGGATTTCAATGCGATTGGACATTTTATGGGCACGTGGCTCTCGTCCCTCTTTTCTATTGGTGAACAGGTCCCGCGTCCCGCCTCCCTGCCTCAGGCCCCGCCCCTCTCGGAGCGGACCGCGCCCGCGCAGGCGCAGTGGTTGGCTGTGTGTCCTCCAGGTGGCGTCCCGGGGGTGGCGTCCCGGGAAGGGGACGGAGCGGGCGGGCTGAGTGAGAGCGGGCGAGGCTGGCCTCCCTGGGTCTGTCACCCGCTCGCCCCTCCTCCCGCGGGTCCCGCCTTCATGGCCGTCACCCGGGAAGGCGAAAGGGGCTGGGAAGGGGGGGCTGGGAACTAAGGGGGCGGGGGGGGGAATGGCGAGGGGCGAGTGACTTTGGGCGGAGCCAAGGGCCTCTGGGGCGTCCCAAGTCCACACTTAAGTGCCCACCCCCACCCTCAAGTGTTGTTTTTTAAGGTGAAGAGATTTGCAGGTGTGACCTCCAAATGCTTTTGCATTTGTTCCCTCCGTTTGCGATGCTCCCCCACCTGGGGAAGCTTATTCATCTAACGGGACCCAGCTTGGGGACTGATGCAAGTTTCTTGCGCCTTGCCCACCTTCCCTCCCAGAGTCGGTTTCCGCAGCATTAAAGAGGGAGAGTGAGCTCGGAACTGGACGTCCTGACTGGGCACCCCCGGTGACATTTGGGCAAAGTACCTGAGCTTCAGGATCATCGTTTTCAAAAGAAATAATAGTGCGGAGGGTAACAGATAGGGCTGGTTTTACCAGGTGAGCCAGTGCGCTGTAGAATGCTTCCTACAGTGTTTGTTGTGTAGTAGATATTTGATCAACATGACTTTCCCAAAGGAGTGGAGAGGGAAGCATAGTCACTTTCTTTGGAAAGGCTTTTTTACATCAAGACTTTTGTACTTTAGCCCTCGCTGGTTTGGATCAGTGAAGGGTCCTGGGTTTGCCTCAGGTCAAGGGCTCATGCCCTGGTTGGCTCAATCCCCAGCGTGGGGTGTGCAGGAAGCAGCCAATCAACGATTCTCTTCCATCATTGATGTTTCTCTCGCTCCCTCTCCCTTCCTCTCTAAAATCAATAAAATCTTAACACAGGAGCTGCCCCCTGGTGGTCAGTGCACCCCACAGGGGAGCACCACTCAGCCAGAAGCCGGGCTCACAGCTGGCAAGCATGGCTGCCATGGCGGGAGCCTCTCCCAACTCTGCCGCAACACTATGGAGCAGCCAGTGGCAGCAGGCACAGCGGGGTGGCATGGCACTCAGCCCCAATTCAGGCTCTTCCCTGGCCACCTGCCACTTGGCATGGCTACATCCCCCAAGGGGTCCTGGACTGCGAGAGAGCACAGGCCGGGCTGACACACTCTCACACTGCATGAATTTTGTGCACTGGACCTCTAGTGTGTATTTAAAAATAATAAACTTTTGCCCTAACCGGTTTGGCTCAGTGGATAGAGCGTCAGCCTATGGACTCAAGGGTCCCAGGTTCGATTCCGGTCAAGG
>PVJC01042907.1:0-14738 GCA_004026665.1 Murina feae
CTCTCTCTCCCCCTCTCTCTGTCTCTCCCTCTCTCACCCCCCCTCACACACACACACGCACACACGCTTGGATGCCTTGTTATTCTGGTCACATCCAGAAGACACCCAGGCCCATATCGCTGGGTCTAGGGTGTGAGTGTGCACTGCGGGGCCAGCGTCCCAAGATGATCGCCATGGCATGGGTCATCTCACAATATAGTTTCTTAAAATTCATCTGTTCTTTCTTTTAAATATATTTCTATTGACTTCAGAGAGGAAGGGAGACGGATAGAGAGAGAGAAACAATGATGAGAGAGAATCATGGATCGGCTGCCTCCTGCACACCCCACACTGGGGATCGAGCCTGCAACCCAGGCCTGTGCCCTGACTGGGAATCGAACCCTGACCTCCTGGCTCATAAGTCGACACTCAACCACTAGCCACACTGGCCGGGCTCATCGATTCTTTAAAGGGGCCTGACCCGGATGGGTCATTTGGGGCTGGGCCCCTTCAATCAAGGGCAGAACCCCTTGGGGTGAAGGTTAATTTACTAACGGCCTGAAGGCACGGCCATTCCCACAAGCAGGCGCTGGTCATCCGGCCCAGGGCCCTTTGGGGAAGAACTCAGACAACTGCAGCCTCAGTGCCCAAAGATCCATGGGGCGGGCGGCCCAAACAGAGGCCGGGGATCCGGGCACCTGCTCCAACTGGCCACCGGCTGCCCTTCCGAAGCCTCATGGGCATCCAAGGCTGGGGTGGCCCCGGAGCCACCCGTCTCCGCTCCGAGGGAAGGGCCAGTGCTGCTTGGCTGTGTCTGTCTGAGGCAGTGAGCGCCCCCCCTCCCGAGAGCCCTCATCCGCCACACCCTGGTGGGAGCCGGGACTCCACGCTGCCGGCTCCTCCGCCCTCCCCGGGCCAGAGCCGTGGCACGAACCCTTCGCCCCCAACACCCAGGGCGCTCCTCCTGGTGCATGTGATTGTGCGTGGTGTGTGGTGGCGACGACCAGGCCGTGACCCCCACGACCACAGGGGTTATGTTCACACCACTGCGAGTACTGAGCATGTGCAGGTGCCTGGCCTGGAGGGAAACCCGGTCCCTCCCCGTGGGCACCCCCACTGGCCCCCGAGAAACGTGTGGACACGAGGTCTTGCCCTTCCCCATCGAGCGGATCTTGCCAGCATCCCACTCGCCCTCAGTGCAAAACGAAGCCTGTGAGCGCCATGCGTGTTCCGGCGTGTTGGGGTTTTCAGCCAACTCGCCATCTGCTGGATTCGAGTTGTACCCGGGCTGCTGCCAGGGGAGGGGTGCTGGCGATGGGGACATGGCAGCCGCCGCAGACAGAAGGGAACGGAACGCACCGGTGGGGAGGCGCCAGGCCGTGCCCGCCCCGGGCCTGGGTTTGGCGGGCCTGGGTTTGGCGGGCCTGGGAGACCTGGCAGCTCCCATCCTTCCCGTGCGCGGGAGCTGCTGCTCACAAAGCCTGGTGCCGAGGGGTCTGTAAAGTCCGACCAGGGACCCCCCTCACTTTTATTGTTGGAAAGGGGATTTTTGCTTAAAATCAGGCCAGGCTTTGGTCACACAAAGAAGTTTGGTGGTGACCTCGGGGCATCGGAATCCAAATGCGATCCGTCCAGTGCAGCCTCCTCCTGGCCACCCTGTGGCCGAGGGTGAGCCAGTCACCCCCCCCCCCGGCACCTTCCGCACGGGGAGCGGAGGGGAGGCGTCTGTCCTGTGGGTGGGGGGATACTCGGTCCCGGGTTCCATGAAACGGGCGCAGGTCGCACGGTCACACGTGGCGGGAGCCGCGTCCCCGCACAGCACCGGAGTGAGCCCAGCTCGGACCGGGGCCGAGTGCCCCGCAGCTGCCCAGACCCCCAGCTGCGAAGTCCACCGCCGCCGCCCGGACCCCGAGGCTTGGAGAGCGGGCACTGCTGCACCTGCTGAAATTCTCGCCACACGTTGGCCGGGAGCTCAGCCGACCTGGAATTAAATTTTAAGAAGTTGCGCAGTTGTCGTAATGGGGATTTTGATGGAAAATGTTGATTTAAAGCGTTCCCGGGTGTTGATTGGCTGGCTGGCGTCTCCCACCGGCTCTCGCTCTCCCCCCCTCTCTCTCCTTATGTGGAATTTCTGCTCACGTCGTCTCCATCGTTTCCCCTCCGCTGGGGAGAATGCGGGAGATCTGGGAGGAGGGTGTTAGGCGCACGGGTCTGGGAGGCGGTCCAGCCCGCATCTGGTCGGCTGCCCCTCAGCCGGACGTGATCCCCCCGCACACCCGGCTCACGGGGTCTGTCTGCTCAGATCACCGAGGGGACTGGGTGAGGCAGGGACGGCAGGGCTGCGCCTTGCGCCCGGCACACAGCGGAGCGATGTTTATCAGGAGATAAGTGCCTGGTGGAAGCAGAACTGCACACAGTTATGAGTCAGGCCCGGCAGCCGCCTGACTTAATCATCGGCTTAGAAGGGACAGAGAGGCCCAGGGGCAGGTACGGCTCTGCCCACTGGGCTGAGGAGTGTGGTGCGGCCTGGCCCAGTAGCAGGAAACTCCAGGGTCGAAGGGACCTGGGTAACTCCCCTAGACAGTGGCCCTCACTAGGGGACCCAGCAGGGGAGGCAGCCGGCTGAACGCTGGCGTCTGTGTGTTTGGTTTGCGAGCACGCACCCACCGGACCCTGTGGTGTGGCTCTGAGCTGCTACCCTCTGTCCTCAGCCCATCCCTAAGGAGGGAGTGGACTCCGGGCAGGTCGCTTTCTGCCCTCCGTATTCCCAGCTTTAGAATGGGGGTAGGCAGCAGGTTCTTCCTGCCGGGGTCCAAGGAGCTTGTCAGAGAGAGCCGAAGGGTCAGTAAGGGGGGCATCCGTGGACACGTTCAATGTGCCAGGCCCGGGTCCTAGTGCTTAACATGTTCTCACTCAGAGCCTTTTAAACGGTTTCTTAAAAATACGTTTTTATCAGAGAGGAAGGGAGCGGGGGAGAGAGAAAGAAACATCAATGATGAGAGAGAATCATGGAATGGCTGCCCCCTGCATGCCCCACGCTGGCTTGAGCCCATGACCGGCCCTGTGCCCTGCCCTGACCGGGAATCGAACTGAGACCTCCTGGTTCATGGGTCGGCGCTCAGCCACTGAGCCACACTGGCCAGGATAGATCCTTGTAAATTCCAGATCTTTCTCAGTCCAGGTCCCTGTGGCTGCAGCCTTCTGGGTGTCTGTAGGACAGGGGTCCCTCACGGTGTTCGGGGTCACTCACTCCTGTCGGGGGGAAAGGACCTTGCAGGTACCAGTCCCATGTGCTTCCCTGTAACTTCCGGGCCTTAATCCCAACTTTGGGCTCTGTGGTCCCAAGGATGAGGTCTGCTTCCTTCCCCATGGATGTCCCGTGTGGTCCCCTGGCAGACACCAAGCCCCAGCACCCCCCACCCCCATGCCAGCCAGAGCGGAACAGCTCTGCCTCTTCTCTGCCTGCTCTGTGGTTGCTAACCAAGCGACGGGGGTGCCAGGATGGAAGCGAGCACTTGGTGAGCCCTCCTGCTGTGCCGGGCCCCTGGGCGTCGTTGAATTTCATGCTCCGACCCATCCTCCAGGCTCTGCCATGGCGCCTTGGAAATCCTCCGAGTGAGGGGCCGGCCCAGGGTCGCGCTGTGGCTAAGCCTGACTCCACCTCTCAGCCGTGGAACCCGAGTGCCAGGGAGGCGGGCGAGGAGCTGGACGCGGGCGGGTGGGGTGCGGGGCCCCCAGGACCCGGAGGTCTCACAGCTTCGGCCCGCGCGTGCGAGTCGTCAGCACCAGGGACAGCTCCCGGGCGCCCCGACGACGAGGGCGAAGGCGCGCGGGACAGTGGCGCGCGCTTCCCGACCTGCTCGGACGCGCGCCTCCCCGCCTGCGCGCGCCCCGCGCCGGGGACTGGGCTGCAGCCGCGCGCGCTGCTCGCAGGGAGCCTGCCCGGGTGTCCGGAGCCGCGGGCGCAGCCGGAGCTGGCGGGGGGGCTCCCGCTGGGCGCACACTAGTCCCCTGCCGGCCTCCAGGACCCCCACGGCGCCCGCCTCGCCCGACCGGCCCCCGCCGGCGCCGCAGCACTGGCCCGGGGCATGCACCGCCGGGACTAGCTGCTCGCTGCCTGGGCTTCACTGCCTGGGACGAAGCCGGACCGCCCCGTCACGTGCACCCAAGTCCTCGCGGCCGGGGCAGCACCGATCCCATGGTTTAAGGTAAGGACCGCGCGGGTGCGCCGGCTGTGGGGCGGGGAGCAGAGGGTGCAGGGGGGGCAGCCCCGAGTGGGTGCCCACCTCGCCTGGAGAGCTCAGGGCAGCCTGCGCCAGCGTCACATGTCCCTGCTGGGGCTCTGTTCAAGTGCCCCCTGTCCACAGCCAAGGTGGGCAGGGAGGGCCTGAGGGAGAGGCCCAGGCACCCACGGTGCCCAGGGACCCCTCGTCATTCCCGCAGCCTGGCATGAGGGACATTGGGGAGGGAAAGTTTCCCAGAGCAGCCTGGCCCCCCTTCCCTCTGCTGCCAGGAGCCCCTGAGGGCGGGGGCAGTGTCCCCACTTGGCAGATGAGGAATCAGGGTCAGGGAAGTTTGGTCACTTGTCTAAGGTCACACAGCCAGCAAGTGGCAGAGCTGACCTCAGGCAGCACCCTCGGCCCGCCGCCCCGCCCACACGTGTCTGTGAGCTGAGGCTGCTGGTGGGAACTCTCCAAACACCAGAAATCCAAACACAGGTCCCTTCCCCGCTCCCGGCCCTGTGGTCTCACCCCCTGGGTGCCCTATAGTCCGAGTCCAGGGCCTGCGTGGGCCCCCGTGGGCCTGCCTGTATGGGTGGCTGCATGGCAAGGATCTCGGGGGCAGGTTCACGGATCCTCCCGGAGGGTCAGGAGCGTCCCGGGGGCCTCAGCCCAGCAGCAGTCCGTGGCTGTTGCCAGGAAGCTGGCGCTCAGGAGAGGCAGAGGGCCCCCCGCTTCACACCGCCCCATGCTGCCCCACCCAGGCCAGGCTCATGGGGGTCCCAGGCCCCATGAGAACTTCCAACCTCCGGAGAGTTGGGGCTCACGAAGAGAGCACAGCTGCCCGCCTTCTCATGCCACCCCCTACACCCTGCCAGGCACTGAGGCTGTGCGCAGGCGACCGGGTGTCTTCTTACCTGAGCAGGTGGGCGAAGGCACCTTCTGGGCCCGAGGAGGGGTTGTCTCTACCTCTCAGGGCCGGCTGCGAGCTTTCTAACCAGCTCGGGTGCTGGCACCTGTGGAGAAGCCATCACTTCTGAGGCAGGACCCAGGCAGCTCGGGGTTTGTTCACCCGCATTCGGCCGTGGCCTGCTGAGCACCTGCGTGTGTGTGTGGGGGGGGGGGGGGGGGGGGGGGGGAGGGTTAGGTGATCCTGATGGCCCAGAGGCTGCTGAGTGTCCTCGGGGCTGACTGGTCCGGATTCCCCTGGAAAGCTTGGAAATGACTTCCTGAAGGGACTGGGGGTCTGGGAAGGACCCAGGATTCCCAGCCTCAGTGCCCCGAGTGCATAGGGTGCAGGGTGAGGCGCTCTGGGAGCCGCTAACCTCCCTGGAGCTGTTGACCTCTGCTTAGAGCGCCGGCCCACAGGAGCGTCCCAGCTCCTCCACCTCTGTCCCTCCACGGGGGAGGGGACGGCTTCAGACCCCCAGACACCCGCAGCTCATGCCAGCACAGTCGTGGGCACGAACAGGGCTCTGGGGACAGGGTGGGCAGAGCTGGTGCAGCTGAGGGGTGCCCCCTATCTCTGCACCTTCCTGGGTGACCTTGCACAAGTACCTCTCGCAGTTCTGGGCGGGTCACAGTATGTCCCCTGGGCATATGGGGTGGGAGGGGTGGTGTTGGAGGCGTGCAGAGGGGCTGTGAAACCTTGGACTGCAGGTGCAGGCTCTGGGTGAGCCACCAGGCTCGGCTGACCTGGGGGTTTCATGGCACCGGGAGCCAGTCCCCCCACAAAGGCCTCTGGGTCTCTGCCACGTGGGGCTGCTCCACAGAGCGATGCAGCGAGATCCAGCGAGGAATGACTACCGGGCTCAGGAGGGGCCGGGCAGGCGGAGCTGCGGGAGAGATTCATCACGTCTCAGTGAATTACCGCGGACTCAGGGGCTCTGGGCGGGTGGCGGGGCAGCGTTGCCTGCTGCGCTGGTCCTGTTCTCCAACCCCCAGCCCCGCCACCGTCTCCCCACAGCCAGTTCCCATCTGTGCGCCAGAAAAAAGGCAGTTTGGGGCGGTGGGTGGTGGGTGTTCCCTGGGGCAGCTGCTCAGCCTCCACATATGGAAAAACAGGGTGCTTCTGCCTTCCCCACGGCACAGGGCAGGCCCGCGTGGGGCACACAGAGACGGTCCCCGGGGGCCGTGGGGCTGGTCTCCTTGCCGTGGAAGTCCTTGTGGATGTGCCCTGGGGGCACTCAACGAGCCTGCATCACCCAGGCTGCCAGGCCTCCCCCCGGCCCAGCACAGAAGCTCCCAGCTGGGGTGCACTCGTCTGTCTGTTCAAAGCCCTTGGTTCCCTTTGGGATTGAGTCCCTCCCTGACCCAGCTTCCGAGGGGGCTGCCTGAGGTGGAGGCGCAGCAGGGGGCACCTAGGGGGCTGACCAACTCGTCCTGGGGGAGGTGGGCTACTCAGCCCTGAACTCAGGCTGAGCTCCAGTTCTCAGGCTGGCATGGATATTTCAAACTGTGGGACCCTGGGCCGTGGCCCCCGGGCTGTGGAATGGGGACTGTGGCCCTACTTCTCGGGGGGCCCTGGAGGCTTAAGAAACAATCTTGGGGGCAGCCCTGGGTCCTCAGGAGTGTGGGGGTCATACCAGGCGAGGCTTCAGGCTGGTAGGGACGGGAACCACAGGCAGTGGGGTCTGGGAGGGATGGGCCAGATCTGGCTTCGGGAGATGGCCCCGGGCTGCAGCCTGGAGGAGCGCAGGAGAGGGCGAGGCTGGAAGCAGGGAGGTCGGGAGGAGGCTGCTCCAGTCAGAGGGACACAGGGGGGCCTGGGCCAGAGTGAGAGGTGGGCTGGGACAACGGAGCAGCCGAGGCAGGGGTGTCGGGGTGATGGGAGCAGCCGGGACGCTGAGCCAGTGCTGCTTCTGTAACACACCTGGGCACGGAGCCCTGGCAGATGCCCACCTGGCCAGAGGCTGGGGCATGGCCGCTGCACGGGGGCCAAGCACAGGCAGTGGGGACGCAGCCCCGGAGGAGGTGGACCTCGAGGGGCACTTCCTGTTCCCGCAGCGAACGGGAAGTCTGATCACACCCTGGCTGATGTGCCTGTGCTCTGGGCGTGCTGCCGCCCTCCTCGGGGTCCCACGGGAGGGGCCTGGCCTGGGAGGGGAGAGGGGAGCCCGTCCCCGCACCTCTGTGCTGACTTCTCCGCTGGCAGAGGCGGGAGCAGTCTGGCCGGCTAGGAGGTCAGCTGGAGGCTGGTCCAGGCCTGGGCATGGGTCTTAGAATGAGCCAGACTCTGGGGCTGTGGCCTCACTGCCACCTCCCCTGGCTGCTGGGACAGGTCAGCAGTGTGGCTTAGTGGAGGAGGGCCAGGCAGTCTTTGGGGGGGTGGGGTCCAGAGCCACGTCTCTGTCCGCGCTGTGTGCTCCCAGCTGGTTACTCAGCCTCTCTGGGCCTCAGGTTCTTCATGTGTTAATGGCAATAACAGCGTCCGCCGTGGGATTGCCAGCTGGCTGGCCGCAGAGGAGAGCCCCGCACGCCGAGCCTGGGGAAGCCTCTCTTCCAGGCCAGCCCCTGCGGGGGCCTGGGGCTGCCCCAGACAAGCAGCTACCCCCACAGCGCGGGACTTCCGGGCTCCCTGACCTCCGCCTGCATCTCGGCACTTCCCAACCAGCCGGGTCCCGGTTTCTGCCTCAGTGTCAGGTGACCCTCTCGGCTGGCCTGGCCTGACCTGGCGCCGGCCTGGGGTCAGGCCCTGGGTCCCCACAGAGTGGTCCTCTGTCTTATTATTATTGTTGTTTGCTGTGCGCAGTCGCACGTATAGTGTGAGTGTCCGTCTGCAATAGGGCTGGCGGCTCCAGGTTCCCGGCCCCGCCGCCCCCTCGGCCTGACCGCTCCAGGCTGAGTCTGCGCCCCCTGAGGTTGGAGACCCTCTTCCTGGAAACAGGCCCCACACGCAGCAGAGGCAGGGCTCCCGCGGAGCCAGGCGGTGGACGCTGCCTCCTTCACGCTGCCTGTACCTTAATCCGTCCACATGGCGCTTTCTTAGATTTATAGGCTCTTAACTCCACGAGGCGCGCTTGCTGCAGGAGACACGGCGCGAGCCAGCTGCGTCGTCCCCCACAGAGCAGGCGCCCGGGGCCCGCGTGCCACCCCCGTGCTGGGCACGGTGCCACAGCTCCTCGGCTCTGTCCCCTGGTCCCCCCGCGTCAGCCCGTTCTCCTGTCGGTGTCCCCGCTCCGAGTCAGGAAACAGACACGAGGCCGCCCTGCTGCGGGCATCGCACAGCTTCTGTGGAGGGTCCTTGGGCGCGGCCCCCACTGGGAGGCGCCATGGGGCGGCACTGGCGGTCAGGGTGCGAGCGGGCAAGAGCCGTTTCCAGGGTTTGTCCCACGGCTGCGAGGCGGCAGCGGTGGATCTGGATTTGGGGGGAGGTCCCTGGAGGTGGAGTTGGAGCCAAGCCCGGGTGGGAGCGGCCGGCCTTTCTGCCATCGCTGGGGTGTGGACTGCGGGCCGCTGGCTGTGGCTGATCGATCGCCAGTGGCCCCTGAAGATGCCCCCGCCGTTGCCACCGCCGTGCTCACCGGGAGGTGGCGGACCCAGCGGGGCCTTCCTCGGCTCTCATGGCCTTCGAGGCCCAACCCGTGTTGTGATGGGGGCTGGTTTCCCCATCCGTGTGTGGTCCTCACTTTGGGGTTCCCCCTGTCAGGCTTATAAAGGCTCCCCTGTCCCCACTCCAGAACCCGCCCCAGCCTGCTGGCCCTGCCTCGGCTCACCAGCGCACCAGACGGGCTCCAGTCTTCTGCTGGAGTGATGGCGCGAGGCAGGAACCAGGCTGGCCGCCCTGGGACGATGCAGCCGGACCCAGTGGCGGGATGGGGGTGGGGGGGAGGCAGCCAGAGAGCATCTTTGTTTTTTTAAATATATGTTTATTGATTTCAGAGAAGAAGGGAGAGGGGGAGAGAATCATGGACTGGCTGCCTCCTGCAGGCCCCACATGGGGGATCGAGCCCACAACCCGGGCCTGTGCCCTGAGCGGGAATTGAGCCCTGACCTCTTGGTTCGTGGGTCGATGCTCAGCCACTGAGCCACGCCACCGGGCGAGGAGGCACCTGGAGCTTCCCGGGCGCCTTGCCGGTTGGCAAGGTCACGTTTGACCGTTTTCCGATTTCTTAGCCAAGACACTGCCGCCCGAACATCCGGGAACTTCCCTGAGAAAATGAAGATGCTCATTAGTCCGGTTCGAAGGCAAGCGCCTGGCCCAGGCCCTTGTTCCCCGAGGGGGGGACCTCCCGCCCCCCCCCCCCGCCACGGCTCCCGGGGCCCAGCAGACCCGAGGGCTGAGGGCAGGACCACACCCAGGGCCCGGCCCCTGCGCCTCTCCGTCAGGATCTCCCAGAGGCCTGCTTCCCGGGCCGACGGGACGGGGTGGGAGGGGGACGAGGGGACGGGGGGACGGGGAGGACAGCGGGAGTCCACGTGGACCAGGGGACAGCCACTCGCCGCTCGCGCTTCTGGCCTCACCTGGGCTCCAAGCTTGGTTCACACGCACTGTGCAGAGGCTCTGGCTCCGGGCGAACCGTTTACAAAATTAAAAATATCGGGACTCGAATCCCAGCTTCACGGAGCTGCTCACACGAGAGCCCCTCTAATTACTAAACAGGTTTCTATTTAGCTAGAACTTTCTGTGGTGCGGCGCGGTGGCCTGAATAATGGCTTCTGTGGGCGATGTTATCGCCGCCTCCGCGTCTTTCTCCACACGCCCTTTCCCTTCTGGAAGCATCGAGCAGGAGACTCAGGGGCAGGGGAGGGCGAGGAAGAAGGAGGAGTGGGGGAGGCGAAGGCAGGGGCAGGGGAGGCAGTGGAATGGCAGGCTCTGGCTGAGAACCCCAGGGCCGGCCCAGCCTCCGACGACTCCTCCCTGTGCCCTAGTGTCCTGGCCACAGCCGTGGGTGGGCATGAGGACGCATCACTCATGGAGGACCTGGACACCGGGTGCTAGTGTGATGCAGGGACCCAGGGCCTGTGGGGTGGCACAAAGTGGAGGTCGGGTCCCTGCTGGCCTGTTGGCGGGCGGTCGATAACCGCTTAAAACCCGTCCCGTGGAGGCTGGACCCAGGCCCTGGGGGTCGCCGGGCAGCCCTGCGTGGAACAGACCCTGTTCACCCCTCCCCACCCGCCTCTCCCCTCCCTGCCCTGCGTGTGTGCTTCCTGGAACACTCAGACCCTCCTGGGCAAGTGGCGCAGGAGAGTCCTGACTCAGTCACCTCCCGGGAAGTCAGCCCGTGACACGCCCTCGGCCCGTGGATGCCGGCCTGTGGCTCGCCCCACGGGTTTCTGTCTGCAGCTCGGAGGCTGGGCTGCCTAGCCAAGGGCACCTGTTGACTCTGGTCAGTGCTGAGCCCCGCCCTGGCACAGTGCCTGGCACACGGGGCACTGGGCAGGTGTTTGTCAGAGTCTGTGCAGTTCTGAGGGCAGCCTCTCCTGCCACGGACACTGGCTCCACCCGCCCCTCCCTGGACAGACCCACAGTCAGGGTCTCCCCTCCGAACAGTTAGAAGCTCCTCGGGGAGGGGGCTCCGAGGGCGCCAGCGTGGCTCCTGGCTGGACTCGGGGCGTTCACCGGCCATTCTTCATTCCTGGGAGGACCAGGTTTGAAAGATCTCTTAATCTGCAGGGCGGCCTTTCCACAACGCGCCCTCGCTCACTCAGACAAGGCTGAGCCCCGTTAAAAAGAAGTAAATGGAGATAAAACAAGTGTTCAGGTGGCGTCCTCGCTGCAGCCTGGGCCTCCAAACGCTGCTCTGGCGACTGAGTGCCCAGAAGTGTCCGGTGCTGATGCCGGATCAGCAGCAGGAGAGCCTCGCCGAGAGTGGGGCACGGGGGGGGGGGGCTGTGTGAGCTCCCCCCTCCCCCACCCCCTCCCCCCCCCACCCCCTGGGATGGTCCCGCCAGGCCCTTGGGTCAACCAGCTGCTTGATTCATCTTTGCCCCCTTCATCCACTCTTCATTCACCGTCGGCAACACACGTGCTCACACACACACATTCCCACACACATACTTGTGCGCACATATGCACACACATATGTGCATGCACGTGTCCATACATGCATGCATGTACACACACACACACACAGCTCTGGGTGAGGGTGGGACTGCCTGAATGTAATAGGACTGCCTGCCCCTTTACTGCTCTGCAGTCTCCCGTCGGGGGGCGGGCATTTCGGGGCGCCCCCATGCGTGCTGGCAGCTCAGGTGGCGACATGGGAAGGAGTCCTGGGACCTGGCAGGGTGCCAGCAGCCGGTTTAACTCACTGACCCGCCCGTTCCTGTGACCGTACCCCTGGTCCTCAGGGCTCGCCTGTGAACGGGAAGGACTCCTGTCTTGTTTTTTTTGGTTAATCTGCACCCGAGAGTATTTTCCACTGATTCCAGGGAGGATGGAAGGGAGAGGGAGAAACAGAGAAACTTCGACGTGAGGAAAACACATTGATGGGTTGCCTCCTGCACGCGCCCCGACCAGGGCCCAGGCCAGGGAGGAGCCTGCAACCGAGGTACGTGCCCTTGACCGGAATTGAACCCAGGACCCTCTGGTCCCCAGGCCGATGCTGTAGCCACTGAGCCCAACCAGCCAGGGCAAGGACTCCTGTTCCCAACTCACAGGGCGGCTCGCTCCAGGGAGATGCTGCACCCCAGTGTACGCCAGAGCTATAAACACACACGGTATTCTGAGCAGCCACGGAAACCAGCCCCGGGACCATGGCAGAGGCTGCCGACAGCCCTCAGTCCCGGGCCCACTCCCGCCTCCATCCCGGACCGGCGCCGCCGGCTCAGCATAAACTGTCCCAGTGCCCTAATCCGCTGGTTCAGGAGAGCCCACCTCCGCACCTCCGCACATGCAGCTTCCAGCTGTAGCCATGGAAACGGCCTGTTACCGTGTGAGCAGCTATAATGTGTGTATTTTTGGCGTGTTGTTTTTGAAATCAGTGCACGCCTTCTCCTCGGCTTCCGCGCGCCTGCGGAGATAATAGGGGAGGGCAGGAGCCAGGTCGTCACGCAGACCCTGCCTTTCACCCCCACTCCCTGCGCCCACGCTTCAGAACTGGGGTGCCCAGTAGCAGAGCCCCTGAAGGACTGCTGCCCCCTCCGCCTGGGTCTCCCCGCCCTCCCCCCGCCCCCCCATGAGAAAAGGACTTCCCACACGGCTCCCAGCCCAACATGCAGGTTGGAGCCAAACCCCAGGAGGAAATAGGAAAATGGTGCTGCAGCAGTGGATCCAGACAGCGCGCCTGGCCTGGCGCCAGGCCGGGGGCCCTGCCTCCCCCCCCGACTCTGCAGCCAAAACAGAGAGACGGTGCTCACGCTGCACCTTCTCCACCTGCATTTTGGAAGGGTTTCCTGCTGACAGAGGACGCTGCCCTACTGCCTCCCGGCTGCCATTGTCTCGCGTGCAAAGTCTGCAGTCACGCCCGTCTTGGACCCTCTGCATGTTCTGCGTCCATTTTTTCTGCTTTTAAGATTTTCTTCTTCTTATCATTACTTTTAAACAACGTGACCGTCGTGTCCCTTGGTGGCGTCCCCTTCGTTTTCTGTGGTGCTGGCGGTTAACGGAGGGTTTGGGATCTGTGCGTCTCTGGTTTCCATCCAGTTTGGACTATGCTCAGCCAGTATTTCTCCCAAGTATTTTTTCGCGTCCCCCTTCCTCTGTGGGTCCCAGCACACACCTGTTAGCCCTCGAAGGTGACCACGTCTCACCGAGGCTCTGTCGACGGATTCATGCCTCATTTCCCCCGTTTTATCCTACGTGGTTCCTACTGCTCTAAGCTCCTGCCCCTTTACCTCTGCAGGATCCCGTCTGACGTCCGTCCTACCTGGTGTAATTCGGCTTAGACATCGTAGCTTTTCTTTCTCTTTGTCTCTAGGAATTTGGTTTTTGTTCTTTTTAACATCCCCCGTGTTTCTCCTTCAGGTGCCCGGTTTTTCCTCTCGTGTTTTGAACATGTGAGTGACAGGTATGAGTGTGGTGAAGTCCTCGTGTGCCTAATCCTGTCACGTGTCCCAGGAGGGCCCCTGAGCTGGGCGCCGGGATGCGGGATGCGGTCAGTACACGCAGCTCCGCCGGCCCCAGCGCATCCTGGCGCCTCCCACGCCCTGAACCTGGACCAGGAGCTGCGCTCGCATTTTGGAGAGGAAGTTGCAAAGGAAAACGTTAAGTCGAGCAGCAGAATGCTCTTAAACACCCCACCTCTGCACATGGTTCTAGTCAAGAGAGAGAAAGGCCCGCCCTCCATGCAGCCAGGCTGGGGCTCGCGGCCTCTCCACGCATGCCCACCCCCACCTGCCCAGAAACGCGGGGGATGGGTGGGTGCAGGAGGCGGGCACCACGGGGCAGGACCCCAGTCCGCCATCCCCATCATCAGGGCTTCCGTGCAGGCTTGTCCAATGAATCCTCACCCGTTTCCATCCGCCCGTATTGGGCCCCCTGTGTCCTGGTGCTGTCCGGCCCCCCGGTGGTGGGAGGACTACAGGAACATGGCAAGCCAGGCCTTGCCTTCATGGGCTTGCGGTCTGATGGGGCTAGGGAGGCAGGTGTAGCCCATCCCTCCCACGACAGGCAAGCTGGGGCAGGGAAAGAAAAGGCGTCAGCTTTGGGGTGGCACCCCCAAGCTCGCCCCTGCTCCCCACTCGTGACCGTGCGGCCCCAGGAACAGCTCTCGGTGGAGCTGGCAGGGACGCGTGCTGGGTGGGTTGTTTCCCTCGTCTCGTCTCGGTTCACCCCTCGAATGTGGGGGTGAGGTCATCGTGCCGAGGTGTGTGTGAGCCTCTCCCACGGGCGTGGGGAGTGTGGGTGCGTCTCAGCAGGTGGCCGCTGTCATCCCTTGCGCGGGCGTCAGGGCTAGCACGGCACCGCCGCTCTTGAGGACGGGGCCCTGCTCCCCATCACACCGGCCTCTGCCCACCCCACTCCCCGGCTCCGCTTGGGTCCAGCTGGGAATCCTATCTATTCCTCCATGGCTCACAGGCCCTGTGGTTCACGCACTCATGGTGCACATCAAGCACCCACTGTGTGCACCAAGCACCCTGCTCTGGGCTGGCAGCAGGGCAGGGCGGTAAGCTACAGGCGCTGACCCCAGGGCTCTCAGCGGGGGTCTGGGGAGAGCGTCTGGAAGGCCCGAGAACCCTGGAACTGAACGGCAGAATGGCACAGTCCCGAGTACTTTCTGGATCCTGAAATGTGACAGCTCCTCAAGCAGAGGTGGCCGCCCGCCTGGCATCCGGCTTCTGAACGCCAGCCCCAGCCCTGCCCCGCCCCACCTGGTGACACCAACCCCCTGTTCCAGGCAGGCACTTGGCCTCTGACCAGGGGCCGCAGGCCTGGCTGGCTGAGCTGGGCTGAGGATGAGCTGCCAGCAGACACTCCAGGAGGCCTGGGAATGGCCTCTCCGGGCCCCAGATCCCCTCCCCACCCCTCCTTTCTCCCCCTCCCAGCCCAGCCCCAGCCTAGCCTCAGCCCCAGCCCAGCCCCAGCCCCAACCCCAGCCCAGCCCCAACCTCAGCCCAGCCCCAACCCCAGCCCAGCCCCAACCTCAGCCCAAACAC
>PVJC01042908.1:0-14735 GCA_004026665.1 Murina feae
GTTGACCATGGCCAGATGACTGACCTGAGCCAGACCCATGTTTTCCAAAGCCTGAGGACTGACCTGAGCTAGACCCGTATTGTTCGAAGCCTGAGGATTGACCTGAGCCTGATCCATGTTGACCATGGCCAGACGACTGACCTGAGCCAGACCCATGTTGTCCAAAGCCTGATGACTGACCTGAGCTAGACCCATGTTGTCCAAAACCAGATGACTGACCTGAGCCAGATCCATTTTGTCCAAAACCAGATGACTGACCTGAGCCAGATCCGTGTTGTCCACAGCCTGAGGACTGACCTGAGCCAGACCCGTGTTGACCACATTTTGAATATCCATTTGATGCACACCCTTTTTGATGAGAGTTCATAGCGTGTTTGCCAGACCCTTGTTGACCACAATTAGAAGACTGACTTGCTCCAGACCCATGTTGTCCACAGCAAGAGGACTGCCTTGATCTTCTTCCCTGTTGACCACAATTAGAAGACTGACTTGCTCCAGACCCATGTTGTCTACAGCAAGAGGACTGTCTTGACCTTCTTCCCTGTTGACCACAATTAGAAGACTGACTTGCTCCAGACCCATGTTGTCTACAACAAGAGGACTGTCTTGATCTTCTTCCCTGTTGTCTTCCACAGTTCTGTGGTTGATAACATGCCGGGGATCCACGTCTTCTTCTATGACAAGAAGATTGGCTACAGGAGCGAGGCTTACATTGACCATATCCAGAGGACTGACCTCTTGAGATACATCTACGACCTTGTCCTCCACTATTTTGTGATTGACAACCTGACTGAATACAGCTAGATTTATTTCCTTGCCCTCCACATCTGCCTGCCTGACAGGAGCTGGAAACATTTTGTCTTCCTCCACACCCACTTGAGTTGATGGAATCACATGCATAGCTTTGTCTCCCACTATCTCCTGAACCTTTAGAGCTAGATGCAATAGCCTCTAATTCATGTGACAGACCACCTTGACCTTTTCTTTCCCCACTCATAAATCCAGATTCAGATTCATATTCCTCCCCAAATTCCCTAGAGGGGCTAACTGAGTGGCCAGAGCTAGACCCTTGGCACCTTTTCTCAAATCCCTCTTGTTTCTCTGAGCTAGATAAACTACCTTGCCTTCCCAGCCTTCTGGAGTGGGACCTATGTCTGTGTTTCGCAGTTCCCCTCAAGCCCTCAGAATGCTCCTGTCCCTCACTCCAACTTGAATTTCTAGAACCTGATTTCTGTCCCGATGTATGCTCATCATCATCATCTTCTTCTGTTTCACTTCCTTTCTTTTGGTGCTGGTGATCATGGCTACGCTTCTGCTTCTTTGACCCTGAAGTTTTGCAGTATTCTTTGCTGAGAACGTTGTTGCAGGCCATAGCCAGCTTGAATACCATCAGAAGAAACTCAGTAAAGTCCAGTCTTCGGTCATGATCTCGATCCAGCATATGCATAATGACCTCCACCGTGTCTGGATTATCTGGGTTCTGTATATGAGCAACACACCAAAGGAATCTTGATCAGCCTAACCCACATATTCAGCTAAAATATTCAGAAAGGGCTATGAAATTGTAGATATTTGACATGAAGTATTTTAATCCAATCAAGGATTGCTTTAGGCTAAGGCAGACTAATAGGATCCAGCAGGTGTGAAGAAGTAATAAAAAAAAATAAAGACTATTGGAATCTTCAGAAGAATACAGTTCAAGGACTTAAGTTAGAGAATGAGGTACTCAAATATGGCATACAGGAAGAAGTTGGATAAACAAAATTCAGTACTGGTGTATTTTAGTTTTGCATACATTTAAAACATCATATGCTAATATATTCTCTGTTAAAATCTATACTTTTGAAGTTAATAGCTGCATCCTTTCCAAGTAGATGGGGGAGGGGAAACCCCCATGTATTTTGTTTTCTGTTTTTAGTTATCCTGGTCATTTGCTCCTGTATATGACTTCTCTTTCTATAGTTTTTCTTCCCCATTTGATAGGGTAACTTATTACTTCATGTCTTAGTACACATTTCATTTTCTGCTTTTTCAGAATGGGAAGCCTGGGAGGCATGAAGAAGTCTGAGAGTCCACATGGTGGAAATATACAAGAAAATGAGGAAACAAGTCACTTTTTAAAAAATAAACACTGCCTCAACAGACTTTCTGATGTCCCAAAAAAGTACTGCTTATAGAGTTTTCTCAAAGACTATTGGAACTAATATTAGCTAATATTTGGTTACATAACAGAGAATTTATAAGACCGCAGAAACCTTTAGTCCTAGCACATGGTCCTCACCTTCAGAATTGGCCGAAACTCTTTTTCTAGAAGTTCCTTTAGCTCATCCTTGCTCAGTGTGCCACATTCTCCATCTTGGTTGGTATATTTGTAGAAAACATCAATGACGGTGACAACACTTCTTAAGAGGTCGGTCATCTTTTTGCACGTTAAAGTGAACCTAAAGAGAAAAACAAAAGAGTCTATCTTTCATTTTCTTTCCTTTTGATTTATAGGCAGTTCTGATTTTAATAATTGCCATCATGAGTTTTCAAATCTCTCCTCTCTTTAAAGCCTAAAAAACCTAAAAAAGTAAAGATGAGTCAGGATGATACAAAACCTTTCAACACAGTGAAAAATAACTTTGTTAACATTAGTCATGGACATGTTACTGGCTGAACTGGGACTAAATCTCAGGTCTCCATGTCCTGGATGAATATTCTTTTCTTAATGTCTCTATACTTTGTGTACTTTGGTGTCCTGGGTATTGTCCTGGGGTTTCCAAAGTTTCTAGAACCGCCCAGACATTCCCTCCCCTCCCTCCCCCCAGTTTCTCTTGCTAGTTTCACTGATTTTTCTAGAGGCAAAAGCAACAGACCTTCTACCAAAAGCTAAACTGGACCCTTAAGACCTTGAGAAAATAAAAAAAAATGGGCAAAGGGAGCCAGTGCTTTCTTGGTTTTCCAGAGGCCTGAGATAGCCCTCCTGAGAGCTTAGGAACTATCCTAATCTCAGCTGTTGACCTAATTCATTCATCAAGGAGAGAGGCTCAGAAATGCAGGCAGAAATTTGACTAGTAGATGATTTGATCTGGGAGCTCTGGGAACTGACACTGAATAAGGAAGGGACTCTACAACAGTGCCAGCCTCCCCGCATTTGAACTTGGCAGTCCAGAAAAGATGGCACGCGAAAAGACTAGGAAGAAAGTGTGGAATGGCCTGTAAGAGGACAAACTTCCATTGAATTACTTTTCTCCACTATGACAATTTTATTCTAAAAAGGTTCCAGAATAAATTAAACTAGCCAAACAAATAAGCAAATAAAAAGAAAAGAAAAAATAATATAAATGACAGTGATTAGAAAATAAAAGATACATCGGTAGAAAAAGAAAAAAAAAAAAAGAAGAAAGAAAGGCCAAATATATATTAACTCTGCCTTAGCTCAAATTCTTGGATTTCTGCTGTGGACAACGATCAACTAAATATCCATTGATATAGATGGATAAATTTTTCTCTCACCTGGTTCACCAAAGGAACAAGTAGGAAAAAAGCCTGATGAAGCTTGCAGGGTGACAATGATTGAGATAGTGGCCCTTATATAGCTAACCATGTGGGTCCTGCCCTCTGTGGGATGGACTGATTAATTTCCAATCAAACCTAACTCCACCTCTGTCCATGTTTACCTTCCTACTTCTTTGCATTCTCATCTATGAGATAATTGCAGAAAGGCTGGTCCTGAAGCTCCTTCCAACATGAGGACATGCTGCAGGGCACTTTTTTTCAGGGCCATACACTTATGAAAAGCAGATACTGTGTTTTAGAGGACTCGTGTAGTTCATCCCCTTTATCTAGTACCACGAAAGGTAGCAAACTGTATGGTACTTGGCAGGTATGCAATAAATACTTATTTAATTAAAATGAGCGTAGGTGCTCTGGCCAGGTGACTCAGTTGGTTGGAGAGTCATCCAGTGCACCAAAAAAGTTTCAGGCTTGATTCCCAGTCAGGGCACATACCTAGATTTCCGGTTTGATCTCCTGTCGGGGCATGTACAGGAGGCAACCAATCAATGTTTCTCTCTTATATCAATGTCTCTCTCTCTCTTTCTCTCTCTCTCTCTCTCTCTCTCTCTCTCTCTTCCTCTCTCTTCCTCCTCCTCCTCCTCCTCCTCCTCCTCCTCCTCCTCCTCCTCTTCCTCCTCTTCCTCCTCCTCCTCCTCTTCCTCTTTCTCCTCCCCCCTTCCCCTTCTCTCTATAAAAATCAATAAAAGCATACCCTTGGGTGAGGATTAAAAAAAAGAAAGAAAATGAATGTAGGCCATTAGGCTCACCTACGATGTCTTTTTGCCATAATAATTTCCATTTATTGAGAATTTACTATGTGCAAGATATTATGCTGAATACTTTTCACATATCATCTCATTTAATCTTCACCACATTTCTATGAGATATGTATTTTTTCCCATTTTACAAATGAAGAAATAGGTTCAGAGAGTATACGAGTTGTCTCCAAGTTCATGCAATGAATAGGGCGAAGAACCAGGGTTTGAACCTATATCTACCTTATGACAATGCCCTTGCTCTTAACCTTTATACCAGCTTATCTCTGTGTTTTGATTATATTTGCCTATTTTGCAAAAATTATGCTTTATTTTAGGAGTGTCAGATCCACCCAAACACACACACACACAAAAATGAAAAAATAATAAAAAGAATGCTATCAGCCAGGAAGAGAAGAAACATATTCTCTGGCCCGTTGAAGGCTCTTTTCTAGACTATGAAAGTATAAGTTAATGGGCTAAACACAGAAGTAATATTTTCAGATGTGTTCAGAGTGAAGTTAGAGTGAACTTTCTTCTGGGTCTTTTCTTTTATCCATTGGTAGTCTGGCAGCTTTGGACCTGAACGCTTGGGAAAATGCTATTATGTACATAAAGTATATCAAATATAATACCTGCGGGAAGCAAACATAGTCAGAAGGCCATAGTAGGCAGGAAGAACCAGCTTTTCTGTACTTTGCCACCAGGTGGTGGTGATGATGATGATGAAGATGATGAGGATAATAACTGATGAAGATAGCAGTTGTCATTACTTAAATATTTACTGTCTTCTAGACTAGAAGGTTTTACATGCTTATCTATTTATCCCTCACAATAACTCCGTAAAGTCAATATTTTCACTTTCCTTTTACAAATAAAGAAATGAAAGCATAGAGAAATTTAATAATTCATCCCAAATCACAGCTTATAAGTGGCCGCTCCAGGATAGAAACCCATGCGGTCTGATGCGAAGGCCCTGCACTTAGCCACATATATCCCACATATGTGGGGTTGATCAGTTCCTATCTGGGCACTCCTTCAGGGGAGCCATCATATCATATTCACCCCAAAGCTGGACGGTGCCTGGGACTTAGCAAACACTTAGAGTGTGTGCTCACAAAATGTTAATGGCCACACCACTGAGCTACACCCATTGCTCTCATAGCCAGCAAGTCCTAGATCAAAGTGACCACACAAAAAGTTATGTGGTCCCTTGGATGCTATGGTCGTTTTCAGTTGTACGCATTTTTTTTTTTTTTTTGGAATGATGCTTGTTTTTGTTGCAGTGACTCCTTTCAGACCCCTGGTCTCCACACTGAGATTTTAAAGCTATCTTTGCCCTGCAACTCCAGGATTCTAGGTCAGAACTTGGAAACCTGTTCCATGGTTCGACTGCTCACAGAACTCTAGCGTTCACTCCTTTGTATTCTTTGTGTCTATATTTCTCTTCTTCTTCTAACCTGCTTAGCATAATAGGTAAAAGTATGAACTTAGGAGTTAGAAAGATTTGAGCTAAATTCCAGCTGTCTTTTCTGACTGCATTTCTTGGGCAGTTATCTAATCCTCTGAATATGTTTCCCAACTTTTATAATGGGAATAGTAATACTTACATCACTAGTGGAGATTACTTAAGATAATTTATGAAATTGTTTTGTATCAACTTGGCATAAATGCTTAGTAAGCTGTATCATTATTATAAGTTCCTTTAAAAAATATTTGGCATCTAACAGTGTTTTACACATAGGTGCTCAATCATGTTTGATAAAAATAAATTAGGATCCAACAAGAGGCCTTTAAAAATACTACTTCTCTGTCAAAATGATTGCTTTAGAAGGTAAATCATGATTCTGTTTTTTTAAAAGAACACTTATCCTGAGACATAATTCACATACCATAAAATTCAGTCTATTTTATTATTATTGATTTTTGAGGGAGGAAGGGAAAGAGAGAGAGAGAGAGAGAGGGAGAGGGAGAGGGGGAGAGAGAGAGAGAGAGAGAGAGAGAGAGAGAGAGAGAGAGAGAGAGATGATAGAGAAACATCAATAGGTTGCTTCTCCTATGCACCCTGACCAGGATTGAACTCACAACCTTCTGGTGCATGGGGTGATCCAAACAACTGAGCCACACTGTTCAGGGGAAATTCTACCTTTTAAAGTGTGCAGTTTAGTGGGTTTTAGTATATTCACAGAGCTACGCAATTAAGTTATTGTTATTATGGTGTCTGTATCCTTAAGTAAGTTTCTTCACTTCTCAATGTGCCATTTTCCCCCTATAATAGCTGTAAGGTGTTATTAGTGCCAGGGCACAAGTGGATACACATCAGATCATTTCAGCTGCAATTCTGGAGAATAGTATGGTTTTATCAGGGCTTGCATACCATTTGGAAAGGAACCAAAGTGATGGTTTCTAAGGATCACCTTGATGACACTTGCAGAGGTTTTTGCCTGCCTGGGTTCTGAGAAGTCATTTGGCCCAATGAAGCAGAGGCCTGGAGCCCAGAGCTAGTCTCAGCGACACCATTTCTCTGGACGTGGGCCTCATTCTACTCTTCTCATGATCTTCTGCTCATTCCACAGCCACACTGCTCTGGGTCCTCAGGAGTGATCCCACTTGGACTTTAGACCCACTTGAGGAAGCTAGTGCACTAATGTCTTTAGAGGGAAGCTCTACCTTAGAATGTTAAAAATCACTATAATTATACCCGTGAAGGTCCCAGATTATGGGTTTCCACTGGATGTCAGCTGAATTTTATTTTCATGTCACATCCTATTCAAGAGAGGCCTTCTTCAGCTTAAGGTCTGTGCCTATCATAAGAACCAAACATTCTCTCTGTGCTGGAACCCCTATATTGAGGTTTCTCAATGAACTCAACTTAGAGCAGATATGTGAGAGTTGATCCAGGAACACTGGTATATTAAAATCTCTCTTTCCTCTAAAAGCAGCTTAGGAAGCTTCTCTTAGTTCACAGTATGATCAAGTGAGGAGGATGTTGACTTTGCAGGAAGACAGATAGTCTTTGTATCTCAGCTCCACCGTAACCACCTGTAACACCTGGGGCAAGTTTCTAAATGGGAGTCTCTGTTTCCACACCTGTGCAATGAGGATAATGTTAGATACGTGAGAATTAGATGAGGTAATATTAGAATAATGCTCAGCACATGATAAGGGTTCAGTATATTTTATTTTGTTTCCCTATTCTCAAATTTAATCTGATTAGGAGAACATTATCAATAAGTTTCAGGGGTGATGATTCCTGGAGATGATTCTTTTAAAAAATATTTTTTTTTATTATTTCAGAGAGAGGAAAGGGAAAGGGAGAGAGAGAAACATCAATGATGAGAGAGAACCATCTGTCCGCTGCCTCCTGCATGGCCCCTACCGAGGAATGAGCCCACAATTCAGGCATGTGCCCTTTACCAGAACTGAACCAGGGACCCTTTAGTCTGCAGGCCAACCCTCTATCCACCAAGCCAAAACGGCTAGGGTGGAGATGATTCTTAACACTATTCCTTCCTGGTAGTTTCTGTTCCTAAGTGAAATCAGAGACCAATGGGTTGAACTGATGTAACCCAGCCCTCAAAGGAGCTTAAAATTTCTGTTATGAAAAGTCCATGACGAAGATGGGACCACTAGCAAGACCAGCTGAGAATGCCCCCACCGCCAGATTCCTTTTTAATTTTGTCACATCAATATTGATATCTAAGCAACAGAGTCTCATAAAGAGATGCCTGCTGACATACCCAGGCTTTCAGATTGTACGTAATATGAGGTGTCAGAGACTTACTCTGTCTATATCTAACTGAGCAGAACCCTGGGACCTTCAGTCACTTGCTGAAATCTACTCAGGGCAACTGAAGACTGGGTCTCAGAAGCTCAAATGGTCCTTGTAGCCACAATATCAATAACCTGTGATGACACTATGAGGAGAGATTGCTCTCTGATGAATTTGGAAACTCACTGACTTGATAAACTGACTGAAGGGGGAGGAAGTTGGGTTAGTACCGGAACTCTAGGATTCTTGAAGATTATCTAAAACTTGATGTAGACAATTTGCAACATGTGATTATTAAGGCAGCTGATTAAAAAAAATCTAGAACCTGTACAATCAAAGTAACTTCCCTAAAAGGCTATGAGAATATGTTCAAAATGTTAGGGGGAACTCTTCTTTCACAGCATTTCATATACCATATTTTCTGGCGTATAAAACGACTGGGCGTATAAGACGACGTTTGAGAAGATTTTCCTGGGTTAAAAAGTCGTCTTATACGCTGGAAAATACGGTATATGTATTATGATTTCAGAGGGGAAGAGGGAGAGAGATAGAAACATCAATGATGAGAGAGAATCATTGATCGTCTGCCTCCTGCACTCCCCACATCCGGCATGTGCCCTGACTGGGAATGGAACTGTGACCTCCTGGTTCATGCTTAACCACTAAGCCATGGCCAGGCACATTTCATGCTTTTGAGTATCATTATGAGATGAAAATATTGGCATTTAGGCATGAGTTTGAGTTTTGGAATTACTCATAAGCATTTGGAACCAAGTTTGATAAATGAAGAGAATAACTCAGGAGGCTAAAAAAAAAAAGGGGGGGGGGAGAGGAGTCTATTGTTAAGCATTAAAGTAACCAGACTAATTTTTCTAGCCCAGTGGCTCTCAGTAATTTTGAGGCAAATTTTACATGAACACTTTCTGTGATCCCATGATTCTTCTAATTGTGGGAATGTGCTTTCAGTGGTAAGGCATTATGTGGGACAGTATGCTGATGCTAGATCAGAGTGAAGTCTGGCTGGGGCTGGGGCATTAGGGAAACTGTTGAAGATGTATGGAGGATCTGTCATTTGGTATTGCCCAAGATGCATTGTGCATGCGAGTGCACACACATACACAAATATACATATGACTATACATTTATCCATTCCTAAATCATCATATTGTATTTTTACTAGGGACACACTTGCTCTACAATACCCAATAAGGTTGATTTTTCTTACCTGCTGGATGAAGAGAGAATTGGTAAAAAGTATATTTTGGCCTCTTAGGATGGCATCTTTGAAAAGGACTAGAGAGAAACAAATCTTGGGTCTCTATGATTTATAGATGTCAGGCTGGGATTTAACTTTAGATTAATTAATTATGTTGATTATTGCCATTATCTATGATAATTTTATTTGTTTTCCCTTTAAAAGTTAATTATGTTTACTTTACTTATTATGAGTAAAGCCACTCCACCCATGTGCTAATTCCTTGCCTCTGGCACTAATTTATGGTTCAGAGCTTGGGCCTCCTGAGACTATTTGGTTTAAATCACCTCTGAGCATTTGGACTCTAAAAGGAAGGATAGTAAAGTGGGGTCGGTGGAAAACCACATCGGCAGTGTCTCAGTTTTGCTTAAAGGGCAGGTTTTCTTCCTTGGGAACTAATTCTTGAAATAGGGACACTAGATTACCAGTTTAGCAAGATAATTGCAAAAGACAGAGTAAGTGTTTATGTCACTGTTACAGGGTGACTAAGGTCTCAGAGATTGATGGTGTTCTCTAATCCAATTGCCCCAGTTTGTGCAGGTCAAAGGCACAAGGACAGAATCTGATCCCTGAGGCTCAGGACCCCTGGCCTAGGGAGACTAATAAGGCTTGAGAGACCAGTGTACCTATGGAGAGTGGGGGCTTCTGCTACAGGAGAGGCTATTAGCCGGGGCTTTTCTCACACCTGTCTTCTAAGTGTGGTTCACACAGAAGAATTCAGGGCACACAGAGGATAAAACTCATAAAGGAATATGTTTCTTGACTCCTCCCTAAAAACTAAAACAAAATCTGTAGGAAACTTGTTGAGACTAATGATTAAGAACATAAACCTCGGACTCTGCCAGATCTGGGTTGGAATCTGCCTTTGCCACCCACTATTTATGTGAATTAATATCTGTAAATATGGGGAACTTTCTTCATAGAGTTGTTACAAAGCTTAAAAGGGTTAAGTCAAGTGCCTGGAATAAAACTGCCATTCAATAAGAGATAGGAATTAGTGATTTTTACTCAAATAAAAAATACTATTTTTTGTGTTTGATTGAAATACTCTATTTTCTGTGGGTAATATCATTGTGAACATTACTTCTACCAGTTTTATTTAGAGAGCTGAAATATGCCAGATGTGTTTGGGTTTAATCAGCATCTCCGAGCGTCTATTATTGTACAAAGTAACCTGTGATTGGTCTGCTTGGAAGAGGGCCTTTGTTCTGGCTCAGTTGGCTGGTGGGTCACATTGGTTAAAGGTGATTAAGGATGCCAATAATCTTGGTGCTATTTATAGTGATGGTAATGGTGACACAAAGTATTCATAATGGAGGTTGAATTGTCAAGTCAAATGCATTTAATTTTGCAGCAGCAGGGCACAGCTAGGCCCTAGATCTGCTTGTAGGATACACAGATTGTCTCATCCTTTTTCTTCCATTCACTCTATGACTGATTTACAGGGGAGAGGAGTTCTAGTGTGTACTTGTCTTGTTTTTCCAATCTATAACCTTTCTTCTCTGGTTATACTCTAGCCCCTAGAAGCCCCTTTCTGGTTGTCTGGGTCTTAGCCATCTCATCCTCACCAGAAAAGTTACTCTTCCCATATCTTGAGATCATGATTCTTTGGGGGTTTTATAGATAGAAAAACCTTTCTGTTCCCTCTCTTTAATGAAGCCAGAGATTCCCAGCAATCTCTAATGGATTATAGATTTATGAATTTTTCCACTTCCTGCCTCCTGCCTTCCTATCCAATTGAAGTTTGATGGACAGGTAGTGCTGCAAAGTTCAGATCGGTCTAAGTGACATTTGATGTAAGGTATGTTCTGCAGCTTTAGAACCTTCCTCTATGTTCATGTAAAGTTGACCTATCAAGTTAAACGGCTTCTCTCTTCTACAGGCTGAGCAAAGCCCAATTCAATTTAGGTCTTTATATAGAGCCAGAGGCAAGTTGGGTCAAGTACATAGCAAATTCAGATCCTACCTGCTGCAGGACTGGTTCCCTTATTATCAGTTCCATAACCCAGCAATGCGGGGACTAGGCTGAGCTATTTGTCAAACAGCATTGTGATGATAAGGCAGGCTGGATCTCTATTTTGAGAGTTGTCACAAAGGGAGTGCCCTTTGATATTAATTTAAATATAGATTTTGTGGTCCTCACCCTAGGAAACCCAGAGGTTGGCTACTCTGTTCCACATCTGCACCAAGCCTATGGCAGAGGATTGCACTTCAACCTTTAGCCAATTGGAAAAGGGAGTGTTATATGTTTTAATTCTTATACCTAGGAAATATTCACAGGAGCTAATGGATATTGTTCTGGATCATTGGAAAAGGAGTAGGAGGAAACGTGTCAAATATACATCCAGTGATCATTCTCTAGATACAGTGTCAGTAATAGGAGTGCTAACCTCCAAACCTTTTTTGTGAAAATATAAAAAATAAATATGATAAAGCAAAGAACACTAGATTATTCCTGAATCATTTCTCTCATACCTCAAAGGCAAATTGTTGGCAAGTCCTATTGATTCTACCTTCAGATAATAAATAACCAGAAACGATGCAATTCTCACCATGTCCATTGCTATCATCCTGGTCCACTTCTTGCCGGTACTATTAGCCTCCTAACTGACATGTCTGCTTCTACTCTTAACCCTCTACAGTTTATGCCAACATAGTCAACAGAGTGAGCATTTTAAAACAGAAGTTTGAGCACATCATTCCTCTGCTTACCATCCTCATGGGTAAACTTTCTTTACTCAGCTACCTCATCTATAAAATGGGGTGACAATAAGTGCCTTATTTATCTCAAAGGGCTATTCTGAGGATAACATGGAAAAATGATATCCTTACTTACCTAAATAATCAAAGCAAGAAAAATCTCTTGTCAAATCATGTGTTGACATGCTTATAACATATGGTCATTTCCCCTGTTACCTAACTAACATGGTGGATGTAAGTGCTGAAGAGTTAGTTGGTTTGAATTCTTGTATTAAGAGGACTGAAAGTTGCGCAGTCCTCTTGAAGAGTCTAAGTTCATCTCACTTTTCTCTTTGGGTCTCTGGATAGAGACACACCGGGACCTTTTCCAGCTGGATGTTTTATTTGTGTGGTGGCCAAGTTGTGCTACATAACGCCTAGGGCTGCTGTACTGCAAACGCCCAAACCCCATGTTCTAGTGTTCTGTGCTTGGTTACTAATATCTGTCATGAGCACTTGGCCCAGTACACGGAGACTTCTGCTGATGCACCAGCGCTCGTCTGGCCTTCAACACAGGCCGGGCCCCTAACCAGCACTCCCATCGGCCAGTTGAGATACAGCTGGATCCTCCACTATTGATTTATTTTTACTAGTAGTGTCTGGAAATTTTTATTTACCAAGGAAATTCAGGCTTCCCGGGCAGCACCGAGGGCCTCACCACTGGTTGAGTTTTCTTCAGTTAAGAGCACAAGGTCTGAGGTCTAAAGTGGGCTAGATTTGGATTTGATTCTCCTTTCTGCTACTTGGCTGTGTCACCCAGGAACCTCCCTGACCTCGAGTTTCCTCAAATGCAAAATTGAGATTCTTTTATTCAAGTGGCCACTCACACAAAATGTAGTTATTAAGTAAGCATAAGCTAGGCATTGTGCTAGGTGCTGTGAAAAAATGGTGAATGAGTACATGGTCTTTGCCTTTAGAGCATTTAAAGTGTAAGAGGTAGTAATAATAAATGCCTCGCCATGTTTTCCTAAGTTATTTAAAGTATATGTGTAGCTAGCGGACACCTTGGGTCATCTCCTCTGCTGTTACCTTTTCTGCGGACTTCCCATTTTCTTCCAAGCCCTATCCCAGGTTATTTGGTTCAGGTTATCTGCCTGATTGAAGCGAGGCCAATGAATGCCTTCACTTGGAATTCAGTATTAGCACTTTCCATTCTTAGTTTTTGCTTTGAATGGAGGCAATATAAGCCCCAGAAGTATGAAGAGTTAGGCAGCTTGGGAATTAGGAAAAACAATCTTTAGCAAGGGAGAATAATGAACCAGGGAGCACAGGCACCAAGAGTGCTGGAGACAAGTGAAGACAAGAGTCCTGATGGCTGAGGCCAATTGCACCCCAGCCCTCAAATCTTTTGACACATACCCACATCCTTTATTTCTGTAGTAATTGTGCTTAAAATGGCTCTAGCTAGTTTCCATTACTCCCAATGAGTTCCAACACATTGAAGGCACTCAAAAAGTGGAAGCTTTTAGAATTATTGTTCAGAAACTTGCAACTTCCCGTATTTCTTCCATACTTCCCCAACCCTCTTGTGCAGAATGTCACTATCTCTGTGATTCTGATCTGTTCCCAAGTTCTGGACAGTGTCCTGGAAGCTTCATCTGCATCTCTTATGGAAACATCACATCTAAACCAAGCATGTCCCAAACAGAATTTCCCTGTTCCAGGCTACATGCTTAGCTTCCTGATCTGTCTGCCAGTAATAAAATTATTCATTCAGTTGCTCAAAAGCCTGTTACCTTGGATTTCTCCTGCTTCCTCGTTTTCCACATCCAGTCACTTAATAAGCGGTGTGGATTTTGATTTCTAAAAACCTTGTGACAAGGTTTGTTTGTCATTTCTCCACCAGAGAGATGAATTCAGTATGTCATGATCTCCATTGGAGAGATGGACTCAGTGGGAGTAGAAAATATCACTAAAACAGGGTTCTGAGGACCCACCAATGAAGTCTTTCTTCAGCCCAAACTAGTGTATTACCACTTTCAATTTGGACATAACTGAACTCGTGCAATATCTCAACTCCAGATATCTGCCTATCGATATTCCTTATTCCCATTACTTTAAACACACATTCAAATAGTCTTTATTTTCCATAGTATTTACCACTTCTTTTCACTGTATCCTTCTAGCCCCTTATTTAACTATTGGCAAAAATAAGAGGGTGACTGTACTAGACAATATGATTTTCCTCTCCTGGGAACACTGAGCTACTCCACTGCTTTTTAAAAGGCGTATTTGAAATTCCTTCGGCACATGTTTGCAATTTCGCTGCCTGTGTATTCCTCTAGTATTTTTATGGTTTCCCGTCTTACGTTTAAGTCCTTTATCCATTTTGAGTTTATTTTTGTGTATGGTGTAAGTTGGTGGTCTAGTTTCATTTTTTTGCATGTATTTGTCCAATTTTCCCATCACCATTTATTGAAGAGACTGTCTTGACTCCATTGTATGCTTTTGCCACCTTTATCAAATATTAATTGTGCATAGTGGTTTGGGTCTATTTCTGGATTCTCTATTCTATTCCATTGATCTATATGTCTGTTCTTACGCCAGTACCAAGCTGTTTTAATAACAGTGGCTTTGTAGTATAGCTTGATGTCTGGTATGGAGATCCCACCTACTTTGTTCTTCTTTCTCAGGATCGCTTTAGCTATTCGAGGTCTTTTTTTATTCCAGATGA
>PVJC01042909.1:0-14733 GCA_004026665.1 Murina feae
AAAAAATCTGATGAACAGAATAAACTGGTGAATAGAATAGAACCAGAGGCATAGAAAGGGAGTGGACTGACAATTTTCGGGGGTTAAGGGTGTTGGGGATGCGTGAAGAGACTGGACAATAATTGTACACCTATGGATGAGGACAGTGGGGGGGCAAGGACAGAGGTTGGGGTGGGAAATGGGAGGTGGGGAGCTATGGAGGAAAAAAGAGGAACAACTGTAATAATCTGAACAATAAAGATAAATTTAAAAAAATCAATGAGAAAAAATATCCTCTAATGAGAATTAATGGGGGGGAAAAGTTACAAAATGCACTCACAGACAATAATTACTATGTTCTCATTGAAAATTGAATGTAGGTTATTTGAGGAACTTGGATAAAAACAAAAGAACAAAAAAAAAATTTCTTACTTAAAATTCTTAAAGTTGGAACCCCTAAGTCTCCTGTTAAGTTTGGACTTGTGTAAGTGTTGAAAGAGCTCTGACATCCTCCATTGTCTGTGGGGTGTAAAATGGGGCCATTTGGCAGCTGGATAACAGTGATAACGTCCAGACTAATGGTTTCACTCTCTGCACTAACCCTGATGTACCTGGCTTTTCAAAACAGGGAGGCTAATATCATCTAACAAGTCATATTAAAGTCAGAGTGAATGAACTTTAAAGTAAATGCAACATAACATCCTTTGCATTTCAGCTTTCCTTGAAATGTCATCATTTTAAAAGTTCAGTGTCGAAGCCAAAAGGTAATGATTCTGGGTGAGTTTTGAAATATGTGTTAACTTAAGCAGAAAACAACCCAGTGAAAAAAAGGTTGAATTACTTGATGTCACTTGATAAGTGAGCACTCAGTTTTTGTTTTGGTAATGGAGGTGCTGGTACTGGATTCAAGGAGCTTTCCTGCAATTAAAATTAAATTATTTTCATTAACATATAATTTAGTATCTTCATCATAGGAAATACTGGAAATGAGTGACTTATTTTTTTAAATACCTACTATGTACAGATGTTTTTGCATATGTTATATGCAAAATGAGTCCATGTGACCTTCTAAGTAAATATATGTTTTCTCATTTTATTGACATGGCAACTTCAGCTGAGAAAAGTGAAAGAACCATTCAGAGTCATTAATTCAGTAAGTGGTGGGTACCACATATCTGTTCATGATCTCTTGTTTTAAGTATATAACACAACTCCTGGTGAAAAATGAGCTTTTTTGCTAATAACTATATTTAGAGCAGTAAAAAGCATGCTGAGTGTTATATGTTTTGTTGATTCATTTAACCTGCATGTATTTCCTATAATAAAATACCAGGAATGTATCTCACTTCTAAGACCAGAAAAGGGGTGAGGAGAGAGTGGGTGGGCAAGGTAATCAGAGATGATGTACTAGAGATGAAAAAAGGGAAAGGAAAAAATGGCATAGAAGAGTAGCCAACCAGAACTTAGGTGTTCTAAAGTCTAAGGCACATTGCCCTAAGAAAATAAAATTAGTATAAAAAGAATAGGACTTCAGAGAGGCAATAAAATGCTTCCTCAGCTCAAAGTTAATCAGCCTTAGGGTTTTGTAATTTTGATTTGTGTCTCTCCACTTCCTTCTTTTGGAGGCATCTTAAATATTTAAAGACTCTGTGCATTCTCCTTTAAACAGAAACTTCAGTAGAGAAAAAGCTAAGGCTTGATCCTTTAATAATGGTAACTTACAGTTTGCGACCTATATTTTTTTCCAGCTTTATTGAGATATAATTAAAAAATAAAAAGTACATATATTTAAGGTGTACAATGTAATGTTTTGATATATCTATACATTGTGAAATAATTATACTACAATCAAGGTAATTTACATATGTGTCATTTCATTCTTGTTACTTTTTTTAGTGTGTGAAGATCTAATTTCAGAGCCAATTTTAAGCATGAAATACAGTATCCTATGTAATAAAAGGCTAATATGCAAATTGACCAAATGGTGGAATAACCAGTTGCTATGACACACACTGACCACCAAGGGGCAGACACTCAATGCAGGAGCTGTCCCCTGGTGGTCACTGTGCTCCCACAGGGGGAGCACCACTCAGCCAGAAGCCAGGCTCATGGCTGGTGAGTGGTGGGAGCCTCTCCCACCTCTGCAGGCAATGCTAAGGATGTCTGATTGACAGCTCCCTGTGGGTTGCTCCAAGGGCTACCAGACTGCGAGAGGGCACAGGCCGGGCTGAGGGACAACCCCACCACCACCAAGTGCACAAATTTTGTGCACTGGGCCTCTAGTATTAACTATAATTCACCATTCTGTGCATTAATCCCCAAAAGGCCCTGTTCTCACAGGAAAACCCATCACTGAATTGCCTAAAGGACAGTTTGACTTAAATAAGAATAGTAAACCTTGAGTCTCTAGACTCCTAGTCCTAACAATACAAACAAGAAAGACCAAGAATAAGAACCAAGAAAGTAATTAGTGTAATTTTCAGCTGTATATCAGCAGTGATCAGCCAGTGGTCAGAGAGATCATACAGATTCAGAATATAGCCTTGATTTAATTTCAGGATGAGAACATATTCAAAAGCTGCCTCCCTCTTGTTACTTCTCATTTAAAAAAAAATTAAGTCTTTATTGTTGGAAATATTAAATATGTCCCCTTGTTTCTCCCACTGACCCCTTCTCCCCACTCCCCATCCCAGGCCTTCACCCTCCCTATTGTCTGTGTTTATGGGTTATGCATGTATGCATACAAGGTCTTTGGTTGATCTCTTTCCACCCTCCCCCAGCTTCCCTTTGAAATTCTTCAGTCTTTCTATGCTTCTGTGTCTCTGGATCTATTTTGTTACTTTCCTAATATGAAAAAAACAAAAAAAAAAAACAAAATTGTTTTCTCATTATAATTATTTTGTACAATAAAATAAGTAGTGTGAGTTGTGTAAATATACCCTTACTCTTTGGGATTCAATAAAGTAAAATAGAATGCATGTGTTTCTGTTGCCTTATAAATGTCACTCTCTAGGTGTTGTTGCTATTGTATTTTTAATATAGTGTTTGAATATTTTAAAATACCCATGTATCACTTTTTAGAAGATACATTTATAAAGAATATTTTTATTGTTAAATGTCACTTGAAGTATCTTTATTTTCCACAAATTTGTTCTCATGCAAAAAAATGATTAAGGGTACAAATATATATGAGCCATGTAAATCAGTATTTATCTCTTAAATGAATATTAAGAAGCTAGCGTACTACAGATCTGGATAATAAACTTACCTAGTTTGGTTATGATAATAAATTAACATTTCCTGGAAAGTTTCAACGTCTCCATAGCATGTTTTATAGCATTTTCTAACATTTAGTCAATACTATATATTTTTTTAGAATTACAGACACTGATATGGAAGGAAAAGTTTTTGTTTATATCATCACACACAAGCACATGTTCCAAGGTGTTTTGGTTTGGGTAGGGAGTGTTTATATTGTTTAGTTTAGTTTAGTTTAGTTTAGTTTAGTTTAGTCTAGTTTAGTTTAGTTTTGATTTGATTTATTTTCACCTGAGGAGAAGGAAACGGAAGAGGTGCCATTTCCAGCTGCACAGGGGAAAATCCAGAGAAAAGAACAGTGCTGTGGAGTGACTCTCCAGCCCCACTAAGTGCCTGTTCCTCCACTTGCCTGGTACAGGCTGAGTCTGAGAGAAAAGGATCACTCAGTGCCACCAGGGCTGCCGATACCTCTTCAAGAAATAAGAGCAAGCTTGTTCTTTCTCCAGTTAATCATTTTCAGTTTGAAGGATGGGTTTTCAAACATATACAAGTCCGCTGGGAACCTACTTCTGCAGGTTATTTTCTAAAGTGAGAAAGATCTTGAGTTCAGCCTCTTTTAGTAGAAAATTATTCTTCCAGAGTTTGGGGTAAATCTATAGCACAAAATATTGCTATGTCAACATTTTCTTAGAACAAAATTATTTCTAAATACATTTTTAAAGACTTATGTTGAGTTTTTACTCTGTGCTAAGTGCTATATATATTACTTCACTTAGTACTATGAGAATAAAAACCAAAAGAAGGGTACTATTATTGCTACTATTATCTAATCTAATAAAAGAGCAATATGCAAAGTAACCATCACTCTGAGACATCTAAGCCATGCCCACCAGCCAAGCCATGCCCACCAGCCAATCAGAGTGGTGATATGCAAATTAACTCAGCCAAGATGGCAGTCAGCAGCCACAGAGCTAGAGCAAACAGGAGGCTTCCATTGCACCAGCGATGGAGGAAACTGCCTGCCTAGGCTGGCTGGGCCTCTGCTCAAGGCAACAATGTTTCAATTATAGAAGATAAACCCCAGAAACCTGATTCCACCAGCCTTTCTGGGACATTGGGTCAATGGGAGCTGTGGGCAGCCTGAAAATGGCTGTCAGCCTCTCACCCAGGCTGGCCATACCCCCATGGGGTGAGAGTTCCCATTGGGGGGCTTGGCCATCCTGCAAATAGCCATCAGCCCCTCATCCAAGCTGGCCAGGCACACCAGCAGGTGGACATCCCCTGAGGGGTCCCAGACTGCGAGAGGACACAGGATGGGCTGAGGTATCCCCCCATTCCCTAAGTGCACAAATTTTTGTGCACCAGGCCTCTAGTATTGATATAACAGATGAGGAAACTAGGCATGGAAAAGTTAAGTTACTCGCTCAATATCAAACAGCTCATAAGTGAAAAGTTAGAATATGAACTCAGGTCTACCTGACTCCTGACCTTGGACTCTCAGTGTTTACATTTTACTATCTTTTACAGCAAGAAGCATGGCAATGGTTGTCAGTACAAGAAAACAGTCTGGAATATATCTGAGAGCTAAGTAATGCATTTGAGCAATAGTATAGTTATCTCTTTTAATTAATGATGTCAGAGAAATTATAGAGATTGCTATATGACTTTTGTTGGAAATAATCCTGTATAATAAAAAGCTAATATGCAAATCAACTGAATGGTAGAATGACCAGTTACTATGTTGTGCACTGACCACCAGGGTGCAGACGCTCAGTGCAGGAGCCAGGCTCACAGCAGGCAAGCACAGCGTGGTGTCAGGAGCCTCATTCACCTCTGCAGCAGTGCTAAAGATATCCAACTGCTGATTGTCTGGCAGACATCCCCCAGAGGGTTCCCAGACTATGAGAAGGCGCAGGCCAGGCTGAGGGACCCCTCCCCCACAGTGCAGAAATTTTGTGCACCTGGCCCCTAGTCCTATAAAATAAAAGGTTAATATGCAAATTGTCCGCTCAGGAGTTCAACCAACTGGGAGTATGATTGCTTGCTATGATGTGTGCTGAACAGCTGGGGACAGTACAGAAGGAAAGTCCCGCTCATAGCCAGTAGGTGGGATAAGGAAGGCCCTGATCAACCCTGATCACTGGCCAGGCCTAGGGACCTTACCCATGCACAAATTTTGTGCACCAGACCTCTAGTGTCTATATAATTGTGTCCTTTAGTGATTTTTATAGAAGCAAGCAATTTCAAGTTCAATGTATATTCTCTAATTTTTTATATATTACTAGGGGCCTGGTGCACAAAGATACATGCACTGGGGGTGGGTCCCTCAGTTCAACCTGCACCCTCTCCAATCCAGGAGTTTCTGTCTGTCTTTGCAATCAAATGAGTGAATTGTCTGAGACCCCAACCCAGTTTGATTTGTTTCTCACAGAATAATAGAGGCATTTTTTTTCTTTGCTTCATTGGTGGAGATTTCCTGGAAGTTTTAGGATATCTTCCCTTTAATTTTTCCTAGACACTCTGACTTTACTTATGTCTCTCACCTTTGCTTTCCCTCTATCCCCCACCGCAACAGTAACTTGCTCCAGGCTCACTTTGCTCTAGTGTCTAGGAGGATCCATCTGCTACCAGAACTACTATTCCCAGAATTCCTGGTGCTCCCCGCACTCTTGGTTTTCTCTTCCTACTCTGTCTCTGTCCCATGGCCTCCCACTCTGCCAAGTCCTCCAAGCTGCCAGCTCTCCCTCTCTGCTCTCTGTTTGGTGGTTTGGAGAGCCAAGTTCCCCAAGCTGCTCCACACTCTGCAGGCTCTCCTGCTCTGCTCTCTGCCCAGTGGCTTCGGGGGCATGGCTCCCTCAGTCACTCCCACATCCCCCCAAACTGCTGGCTCTCCCACTCTGCTCTCTGCCTGGTGCCTGTGTATGCAAATTAACCCACCATCTTTTGGTTCATTTGCACACTCACCCCTGATTGGCTGGTGAGCATAGTGGAGGGTCGGTCATTTGCATGTTTCTCTTTTATTATATAGGATTATATAGGATGTCTATTTTATCCTATATAATAAAAACCTAATGTGCAAATTGACTGAATGGAGGATCTACCAGTGGAATGACTAGTTGCTATGACATGCTCTGACCATCAGGAGGCAGACACTCAATGCTGTTGCTGCCCCCAGCAAGCAGGCCCCAGGCCAGCAAAGGCGGGTGCAAGTAGGGGATAAGGCTAATATGAAAATTGACTGGACAGCAGAATGACTGGTCACTATGATGAGCACTGACCGCTGGCCAGGCCTACAGGGCTTACCCTGCACAAATTTCATGCACCAGGCCTCCAGTCCACTACAAAAAGCTGTAGGTTAGGCTGGAATCAATGATTCTTTACCTAAATTTTTGGAGGAATAAATGGAGTCTAACCAATTAAAGATGATTACATCAGTTATCCTTAGGACTTCCTTTTGCTATCGCTCTTTGGTACATCAAGGCACTGTTTTTACCCTGGATTCCAGCAAAAAAGAGTATATGCTCCTTCTTGCACTTGCCTCTTCCTCAATTCCTAATTCTGTGTTAAAATCCCAGGGAACTAGAATCAGATGTTAATCCTGCCTGCAAGCATCCCCATAGAAACTTGAACATTCCGGTTATCCATTGTTTTCTCAGCATGTATTAATAGAAGACAGCTGAAGAATAATGTAAATCTTCTTATATCTCTAATAAATTTCAAAAATTAAGGCATTAATATTGCATGCCCCTATCAGAGATATTATAAACACATGCCAGGGCTAGGACATGCCAATAAAGTTTCATTTGGATTTTCTAAAAGGTATAGAGAATTAGCATGGGTGGACACATTACTTTTTATTCATTCATCTGTCAACAGACATTTAGGTTAGTTCTATGTCTTAGTTTTGTGAGTGGCACTGCAATGAATATGGGTTTGCAGACATCTCTTCAAGACACTGATTTCCTTTCCTTTGGCTATTTATCCAGAAGTGGAATTGCTGAATATGGTAGTTACATTTTTTATTTTTGAGGAACTTACATATTGTTTTCATCATGGTTGTATCAATTTACATTCTCACCAAAGTGTATAAGGATTTGATTTCTTTTTTATATAGGCATGAACACTCCTATGTTTTTTACAATGGCTGTCCAGACAGGTGTGAGGGAGTATCTTATTATGGTTTTGATTTGCATTTCCCTAATGATTACAGATATTGAGCACATTATAATATTCATGTTGGCCATTTGTATGTCTTCATTGGAAGACATACATGTCATTTGACTTTCAATCATCTTATTTGATTTTCATCTACTGAGTTGTATGAGTTCCTTATGTACTTTGGATCATAACCCCTAATCAAATATACAATTTGCAAATTTACTCCCATTCTATGGGCTTTCTTTTAATTTTGCTGATCATTTCCTTTGCTGTACAGAGGTTTATAGCTTGATGTAGTCTAACTTGTATGTTTTAGCTTTGGTTGCCTGCTTTGTGTATCATACCAAAAAAAACTATTGCCAAAAATAATAAATCAAGGAGCCTTTTTTCTATGTTTTCTTTAAGGAACTCTATAGTTTTAGGTCTTACATTTATGTCTTTCACTCATTTCAAATTAATTATTATGTATGTTGTGAGATAAGGGTCTAATTTCATTATTCTGCATGTGGGTATCCAGTTCTTCCAGCTCCATTTATTGAAGAGATGATCCTATCACCATTGTATATTCTTCACAACCTTGACAGACATTGTTTGGCTACCTATGGTGTGGACTCTATAATGTTCCATTGATTTATGTGACTGTTTTATGCAATTGCCATGCTGTTTTGGTTACTAGAGCCTTGTAATATAGTTTGAAATACAGAAGTATGGTGCTTCCAACTTTGTTCTTTCTCAAAAGATCTGTGTCTTTTCAGGGTCTTTTGTGGTTGCATATGAATTTTAGAATTAATTTTCGTATTTCTGTGACAAATGTCATTAGAATTTTGATAGGTATATCATTGAATGTGTAGATGGCCATGGATAGTATACTCATTTTAATAATGTCAGTCCTTTGAGTTCATGGATATGGGTTATCTTTCCATTTCTTTGTATCTTCCTCAATTTCTTTCAACAATATGCTACAGTTTTCATTGTACATATTTTTCTCTTCCTTGGTTAAATTTATTCCTAAGGATGTTATTTTTATTGATGTTATTGTAGTTGGGATTTTTTTTCTTAGCTTATTTTTTGGATAGTTTATTTTCAGTGTGCGTAAAGGTAACTGATTTTTATATTAATTTTGTATCCTGAAACATTACTAAATTCATTTATTAGTTCTAATATTTTTGGTTAGCATATAGCCAGAGCAATTAAGCAATACAATGAAATAAAATGTATTTAATTCTGAAAGGAATAAGTTAAATTGTCTCTTCAAATGACGTGATCACTTACAAAGAAAACCCTAAAGGCAAGATTTTTAATGGTAACTTATTTCTGGCTCTACCCTGTTATTCTCCTATTTCTTTTCATCTTTTCACCGAAGGAAATCGTGAGGATGAAAAAATTAATTGTCCTCCTATCTTGTACATTTTTCTGAGACAGATTAACAGGAGAAAACATCCAAATTTATTACTTGTGTACACATGGGATTCCATTAGAGTATGAAAACCCAGGACAGATTGAACAGTTAAGGTAACATGCCATTTTAAGTCAAGAAGAAGGGAGGTCTAGCTGTACTTTGGGACTTCAAAGTGCAGAAAAGCAGTTTGCATGGAGATAGAGAAGCCAATGTTTGGTAATAAGTGTTTAGTGGGCCATCTTTAAAGATGGAACACATATACGACCTTAATCAAATGGATCTCACCCAGTTTCTCTCTATCACACACTAGTATATATATATATATATATATATATATATATATATATATATATATATATATATATATATATGCCTAGCCCTAACTGGTTAGCACCGGCCTGTGGACTGAAGGGTCCCAGGTTTGATTCCAGTCAAGGGCATGTACTTTGGTTGCGGGCACATCCCCAGGAGGAGGTGTGCAGGAGGCAGCTGATCGATGTTCTCTCTCATCGATGTTTCTAACTCTCTACTCCTCTCCCTTCCTCTCTGTAAAAAAATTAATAAAATATATATTTTTAAAAAAGCCTAAGCAACCATTGCAACTGAAGTGACAACTGAACAGGCTGCTTGGGCAACCAGGCTGGCAGGGGGGTCGATCAGGCTGGTAGGGGAGTGGTGAGGGGATGATCAGGTTGGCATACAGAAGCTATTAGGGGCAATCAGGCAGGCAGACAGGCAAGAAGCTGGGAGCCAACAGTGTCGGATTGTGAGAGGGATCAGGCCTAAATCAGCAATTGGACATCCCCCAAGGGGTCTTAGATTGGAGAGGGTGCAAGACTGGGTTGAGAAACAACCCCCCTCCCAGTGCACGAATTTTGTGCACCTGGCCTCTAGTTAAACTATAGTTATCTATTGTGAGATGTCCCTTCCTGAAGCAGCTCCCCTATTTAAATTCTTTTAGGCATTTAGGGGGAAAGTCAATTGTTATTTCTCAGTCTTTAGTTTTCAAAACCAATTGGATTAAAATAGCCAATATCTCAGGAAGCATATTTTGGGGTGGCAAACTCTGCCTTTCCTCAAAAATATTACCTTTATTCTGATAGTCATCGTTCTCTTGATTTCCAGTCTATATAGTATTTTTTAATTATTATATATTTCTGTAAAGAGTATCTGATATTAGTTGTTTTTACTTAAATAAGGAGAATAGTGTGTTACATTTAATAATTTAGGCTATATCTTTACTATTGACATTTATATATACTTTGTTCAATTTTATTATTGCTGCATATTCTATTACATAAGTACACAATTCATCTGCTCTTTAGTCAATTATCACTTGAGTTTTTCCTAGGATTTTGCTGTGTGCAGGATTGTTATGAACATCCTTTTATATGTCTTTATATATATGATATGAGTTCCTCTTGACTTCATATACAAGATTATTAGCATTACTGGTTTATAAGGCATGTCAATATATAAACCCACAAGATAGTACCATAGTGATTTTAGCATTTCACACCCCCACCAGCAATGAATAAGAGATATAAAGAAGATGTCACTTCCAACACAGGATACAGTCAAGCTTTTTATGATATCTTATAATATTTTGAATTACACTGCCCTGGCAATGAATGAAGTTCAAACATCTTCTAATACTAGTAAATTCACTAGCTTATGTATTTTCTCTCTTGTGAAATGCCTTCTCATGTCTTTTGCCTTATTGTGTGTGGTTTTAGGTTTGTTTTTTTGTGTGTGTGATTTTTTTTTTTTGAGTTGTTGGTGCTTTACCTGTTACTTTATTCAAATTATTTAGCTAGTATCAATTAAAAAATATTGTGCTTATGGCTGACATTTTCCATTTATAATTAGGTTTTCACTTAGGATTATTTTTTGATGAACCAATATCTTCATTTTAATATTGTTAAATATTGTCAATAGCGTTCATGCCTAAAATATGTTCACCAATATGTTCTACTAAGATGTTCACACTTTTGTCTTTAGCATCCATATCCTTGATCTATCTAGAGATGAATCTATTTTTGTGGATAGCCAGTTTTCCAGTTGCTTTTATGGAATGCTCCCACCATTCTTACTGACGAGACAGGACATCCCTGATATACTTCAATTTGTCAGGGTGCATGAGTCTAGTTCTTGGTTCTCTGTTCTATTGCATTGGCCAGTTTTCTATCTTTGCACCAGTGGCATAATATCTTTCTTATTATAGTTTATAAAAAGTCCTAATAAGTGATCCGAATGGCCACACAAAAGTTTATTTACACAGTGAAATGAAACAACAGTCAAAATGAATGAATTACAGCTACATCAAATAACATGCATGAACTTTAACACAGTATCACTTGGTGAAAAAAGTACTAAATTATTAAATACAGCATGATACCAGTAGACTTTTCAATAAAATGAAAAATAATGCAAAACATGGGTTTTATGAATGCATAAAACAATAATTAAAAAATCTAATCTAATAAAAGAGTAATATGCAAATTGACCCTCATCCAAGACACCCAAGCCATGTCCACCATCCAAGCCATGCTCACCAGCCAATCAGAGTGGCTGTATGCAAATTAACCCAGCCAAGATGGCAGCTGGCAGCCATGGAACTAGAGCAAACAGGAGGTTTCCGTTGCAGCAATGGAGGAAACTGCCTACCTAGGCTCCTCAAGGCAACAAAGTTTCAATTATAGAAGATAACTAAACCCCAGAAACCTTATTCCAGCCAGCCTCGCTGGGACGTTGGGTCAATGGGAGCTGTGGGCAGCCTGAACACGACCCTCAGCCCTTCACCCAGGCTGGCCACACCCCCATGGGGTGAGGGTCCCCACTGGGGGGTTTGGAAAGCCTGCAAACAGCCATTAGCCCCTCACTCAGGCTGGCCAGGCACACCAGGAGGTGGGCATCCCCTGGGGGGTCCCAGACTGCGAGAGGGCACAGGCTGGGCTGAGGGACCACCCTGAATGCACAAATTTTTGTGCATCAGACCTCTAGCATTAAATAAAAAGTAAATGTATAAAACTGCTTTTTCTCAGGCTTATGATTACAAAAGCCATAATTTTTCACATTAAGATAGTAAAAGAGAAAAACAATATGGTTATCTCAATTAGGTGCAGGAAAAGCACTTGATAAAATTTAACGCAGTGATCATAAATAAATGAGAACTCATTAATCAAGTGTTTTTGAAAACAAAACATCAGTGATTGCTGAGCTCCTGTCCATCTTCTCTCAACCACGCCAGACACAACACCTCCAAGTAGGCATGGAAAAAAATAAGCTGGAACAGAAGCCAAGAAAAGCCAAGTCCATTGTAATATGATGACATGGAAGCCAGCAGGAAATGTGTAACCAGACAAGGAGCTTCATTACACAATGAGGAAAGTAATCTTCTCCCAACTACTTATAAAAAAATGTTGCAAGAAGTGATAGGTCATCTTGGAGGGTTATCTCAAGTACTGAGCTAAAGAGAGAAGATACTGAGCAAAACTAACAGATGACTCGTGACAACAGAGAGAAAAATTTTTTTAAAATATATTTTATTGATTTTTTACAGAGAGGAAGGGAGAGGGATAGAGAGTTAGAAACATCGATGAGAGAGAAACATTCATCATCTGCCTCCTGCACACCCCCCACTGGGGATGTGCCCGAAATCAAGGTACATGTCCTTGACCGGAATCAAACCTGGGACCTTTCAGTCCACAGGCTGATGCTCTATTCACTGAGCCAAACCAGTTAGGGCAACAGAGAGAAAATTCAAAGCAAGTTTAGAGTACATCTGCTATGATGTTACTACCTTTTTGAAAAGTTCTTTATTCCGAAGTTTCACAAGCAAAGAGCTTGTGGACATAAAAGGAGACTGCTACCGTTACTTGCTAAGGTTGCTCTTGAGGATAAGAAAGGAATTGTGTGTGTGGGACTCATCACAAGCATACCACGATGCTTTTTGTTGTTTTTTGTTTGTTTGTTTGTTTTATTTTGTTTTTTTTAAATACATTTTATTTATATTTTACAGAGAGGAAGGGAGAGGGATAGAGAGTCAGAAACATCGATGAGAGAGAAACATCGATCAGCCGCCTCCTACACACCCCCTACTGGGCATGTGCCTGCCCCCAAGGTACATGCCCCTGACCGGAATCGAACCTGGGACCTTTCAGTCTGCAGGCCGACGCTCTATTCACTGAGCCAAGCCAGCCAGGGCCATGACGCTTTTTGAATCAAAAAAATAAAATGCAATGGGCCAGCATTGACCCTAGCAGATTAGGTCTTTTCCTTAACTTCCCTGTGTTCTGCTATGAGGTCTGCACCTCTCTAAGAAAGCCTGACCCCTTGAAAAGACACCTATGGTGAAAGCCATTGCTAAATGTCATGTAGCAAGTTAACAGTTATGTTAAGGCAGCACACTAATAACTCAATGACCGAGGCCTTTGTAAACATTAGATACCGAGGAGACAAAGCTGAGGCAGAAGAGAGGAGAAATTAGCTAGCTTCCCAGCTTTAGTCTGTCTCATTCGAAAATTTATACAGTACACAAGTTGTCATCCCAACTTTCCCGCAGATAGGTTTTTGTTTATGACTTGTGATAGGGTTATGTTGCTTCTGTTTGAATTTTTATCATTCACATGTGGGTTTTTTGTTTAATATTAAAGTAGTAGAGATAGTTAACATTTAGGGAGTCGTCTGTTTTCATTTTGAGGTGCTCTATATGGGGATATGGATTTGTTAAAAGAAACCTTAGAGAGGTGTAGTACTGTTGGTACTTTGTGGCCTCACAGTGGTCAATGTTAAATCTGCTTTCATGTCTAAATAAAGAAAACCACCTGGTGGGAAATAAAAGGCATAATTGGTTCTAGTTTGAAGTATAGTTATTGGGTGTCCTTTAAGGCTTCGAGCTCAAGGCTGTAGTAAAAATAGCTATGGCAATGGGTATTACTTGTTGAACAAGTATATCTTTGCAATACTACAATACAATCTCAACTTGCGTACTGCTGACTAAAGCTGCAGAAGTGTTCCTTTAGAGAAATTTCTAGCCCAATTCTCTGGATAAGGGCAGAAATAGTTTCAATTCCATAATTTGTAAAGTTACCTGCTGTTTACTTTCTTTAGTTTTGCTGCATTTGTTTTTATATAAATACTAGAGGCCCAAAGCACGAAGATTCATGCAAGAATGGGCCTTCCTTCCCCTGCCTGCAGGCACTGCCTTCACTCTCGCCAGAACTGCCTTTCCACCTTCCCATACTTCCCAGAGGCCTGGAGTGGCTGGGGCAGTGTGGAATGCCTGTGTTGTCACCATGGCAATGATGCAAGCATCCTGCCCCGCCCCTGGCTGCTCAGTGCCTGTGTATTTAAATTAACTTGCCATCTTTGTCGGATTAATTTGCATACTCACTCCTGATTGGCTGGGGGGCATCATGAAGGTATGGTCAATTTGCATCTTTGTCTTTTATTAGTGTAGACTAGAGGCACAAAATTCATGCCTAGCCTGCACCCCCTTACAGTCCGGGGCCTCTCAGGCGATGTCCACCTGCTGGCTTAGGATCTGTTGCTCCTTACTGCCCACCTGCTCGTCGCTCCTTACCACTCAGTTCGCTGCTCCTTAGCACTGCTGCAGAGGCAGAAGAGGCTCCCACCACCACCACTGTGCTCACCAGCCATGAGTGGGAGCACACTGACCACCAGAGGGCAGCTCCTGCATTAAGTGTCTGCCCTCTGGTGGTCAGTGTGCATCATAGTGACCGGTCATTCTGGTCATTCCACTGTAATGGTTGCTTAGGCTTTTATTACATAGACTAGGGGCCCGGTGTCCAAAAATTTGTGCACTCGGGGGTCCCTCAGCCCAGCCTGTACCCGCACAACCTGCCACCTGCCACCCACACATCTCAGCCCACCCACCCCACACACATCACCAGCCACCCGCTGATCGGCTCCCCACC
>PVJC01042910.1:0-14791 GCA_004026665.1 Murina feae
TGGACTGACAATTTTCGGGGGTTAAGGGTGTTGGGGATGCGTGAAGAGACTGGACAATAATTGTACACCTATGGATGAGGACAATGGGGGGGGCAAGGTCAGAGGTTGGGGTGGGAATTGGGAGGAGGGGAGCTATGGGGGAAAAAAGAGGAACAACTGTAATAATCTGAACAATAAAAATAAATTAAAAAAAAATAAAGTTTCCACTCTGGGACACATTAATTATAGAAATTTTAACTCAAAAACATAGATCATCATAGATCTATAGGTTGCTATAGTCAGCAACTAGACAAAAGGCCCCTCCCTGCATAACAGCCATTTCTGCTACAGACATGTTATGCAAACAAATAAACAAAAGATGGTTATGGTCTCTCTTTAGTGTATGTTCCTCATTCTATTAAACCTCCACTGAATTCTCAACACATTCAACACTTCTGTCAGCTGACTGACTCTTGCCTTCTGCAATTAATTTCACTTAAGCTCAATGTAGGTCTTAACCCTGCCACTTTGCTACTTTCTTTGCAGGATATAGACCTCCACAATTATATTTTGATTATTGATCACATTCTTATTCCTAGAAATGGTTTATAGGAAATGCCTTAGTAATGTTGACTTAATAGGTGTACAGATGTTAGGGGCAGAAATAGAATACTGGGGATTAGCTATAATTATCTATATATTTAAAAGCCTAAGTGACCATTACAACCAAATGACCAGAACAACCAGTCGCTATGATGCGCACTGACTACCCGGGGGCAGCTCCACCACCAGGGGGCAGATGCTCAATGCAGGAGCTGCCCCCCTGGTGGTCAGTGTACTCCCACAGCCAACCTCCTGCAACCCCAGCCCCCTACCCACGCCCCCACCCCATATACGAATTCGTGCACCGGGCCTTTAGTAAGAAATATTAACCATGCTGTATTAAACATTATTGTTCTGTTCTGACTAAAGAAAGAGCATTCTAACCTGGCTAGGAGTTGTACCCAGGACCTGGGGGCTCACTTGGTAATGCAGTCCATCCTCTTCCTTGCAGAGCTGCCTATTATCATCGAACAATTAACAACGTTTTTGCAAAAACCAGAGGAGCAGCCCTTTGCAAACTTCCAGTTCTTTGCCAATATTTGCGTAACAACCCAGTTGTTGAGGTATTTAAAAATAGATAAATTTTAAAAAGTAATGTCCTTGTTTTACAAATGCGGTCTTTACAGGGCCAAAAGTATGGTTCCAGAACATCAAAAGCCCACCAAATCCTTTTACCTCCCTATTCATTTCAAGAGACTGGTAGATGTTAGGTCCATGCCTAAAGGAGCCAGGCCAAGAGATGTTGTGAGAGTAAAGAAATTTTATTACATTGTCTCACAGTGAGCTGAGACCAGTATGACAGTGTCGGCCCTGCAGGGGTGGTTGATTCTCTTACATAGGGTAGAAGTATGCAATATAGGGTCAACGTGTGGGTGCACGAGAACTGCAAAGATTTCATAAATGCCCCAATGTGTGGATTTCAAACGTCTGGCGTGCTATTGCCAGATGTCTCCCATGGGGAACCATTATTCTAGGCTTTGCTATGCACATTCTTGCACTCCGTTATGATCTGCTAGGGACCCGGCCCCTCCCTGGAATGTTATGGACATTCTTGGGCTCCGTTATGCCCCCTGGGGACACTTGCCCCTCCCAGCGTTTTCCCAGTTATTCTCATTGCAGGTCTCAGAATGAATCACCTTCTGTTTCCAGTAAACCACCTCACCCAGCTTCCAGCAACCTCCTACACCTGGCCCCCAACTGCACTGGGTCCCACTGGTTACTCTGACTGACCTTTATAAGACACAAAATATCCTGCTCCCCCTACTCTGTGCTGCTGATGCCATTTTGGCCTCAGCCCTTCTGTTAGCAGATATTACAATCTACACTAAGAAAAGGGTAATGTGCTAATTAGACCAGACATCTTCTGGATGTCCTTCCAGACAAAGCCAACGTAGTAGGGGCTGAGGCCCAGGTGGTTAGGGGTGATCAGGCAAGCAGGCCAGTGAGTGGTTAGGAGCCTAAACCGGCATTTGGACATCCCCCGAGGGGTCTCAGATTGGGGAGGGCGGGGGCCAGGCTGAGAGACCCCTCCCCTATCTCCCATGCATGAATTTCGAGCACCGGGCCTCTAGTCTATATATATAAAAGACTAAGCAACCATCCAATTGGCCGGTACGTATGATGCACACTGACCACCAATGGGCAGATAGTCAATGCAGGAGCTGCCAAGCTGCCATGACTTGGCAGCAGTGGTTCTTGGGGGATGTCAGAGAGCTGGTTTCAGCCTGTTCCCTGCAGGCCAGGCTGAGTAACCTCACCTGCCAGAGGGAACCTACTCACTCCACAGATACCCTTTAAGCCACGGCACTGCCCCACGTATGGCCGGCCAGGGAGGGACCAGAGGTTGGCTCCAGGGCATCTCCAGCTGTCTTGCCCAGTCCCATCCCACTGGCCATCTTCTAATTAATTTCTTTTCAATGTGCACAAATCCATGCACTGGGCCACTAGTAAGTTTATAGTTCTTTACCTCTTTTGGCCTGGTGGGTTCCTTTCGGTGACTCTAACATTTGGTGCTAAAACTCAGGAGGGTTCCACTGGAAGGGGAGCCATAGCCCAGGCTTTGATCACCCCAAGTTTGCTTCTTGGAGAAAAGCAGACAGCGGCAGTTCATCCTGGGCTTACCTGCGAATCCTGCTTTGGTGACATAATTGCTGACCTCGATTAGGCCTCCCTGCTTTACAGACCTTCCCAAATCAGCCAAGGAGGACATTGGACTGGAAACCTCACCTTCCCATTGCTGACCCTGCACTCAACACTGGCTGGTTTCATCTCCGGTAAGTAACAATTGGATCACCCTTCTGGATTTCTGATTTGCCATCGCAGACAAAAGACCTAGTGCTAGGCCAGAAATCCTCTCCAGTCCCATCTCGGGCCCTGGACCAGGTCACATGGTCTTCCTTGTTGCAGGGACACCTTCCAAGTGGATTAGACCCACTGTTGTAATGTACCCTCTGAATCACACAGAGACGCCTCAAGAAGTCGAATTAGGAGTCACATTTATTGCAAATCTGGGACTGCGACGGGGCATTTTTGCTCTCCAAATCTCACAGTCCCAAGATGGCTGCAACATTAGATTTATATAGGCAAAAATCACAAGGTATCGATTACATCTTTGGGTTTGGAATGAAGAACCATTTTGCATCCTTGAATAGGAGAAAAGCAGTTTAACAAAAACAAATGAGGACTGGTTCTCCATCCCTGATATAGGAACAAAAGCAGGAATGAGGAACTGTTCTGCATCCCTGCTATAGGAACAAAAGCAGGAATGAGGAACCCGGTTAGCAAAAAGCAGTTTACAGAAGCAAAATTGGGCGTGTTAGTTATCACTGAGTCAATGGAAACACATTGCCTAGAGCCATGGGTTTTGTGACCACTGAGTTGACAGGAACACATTATCTGGAACCACTGAGGTAATTTAGGATGATTGTGCTATCCTGGTTCTCAGGTCCAGAAGAATATGCTTTCTAAAACCAGTATGACCATATCCAATGGGGTATTCACATGACAATCAATAGGGTATTCAATTGAATACAGTTCGGAAAATCAAAATAACTTTTCCATTATTTTAGCAAGCAAATGACAAAAGCTAAACAGCAGAGTTAGAATTAAACTACTTCACCTCCTGCTCCCTCCAAGCCTGACGAGACAGTGGGGACACCTTCCCTCTAGTCTTGCTCCACAGGTCTTCCCCTGCTGCTTACCTCTTTCTCATTTATACCATGAGGAATCCTTTCTCTGTTTCCCCCCAAAAAACACTCTGGGATGTCTCCTTTCCACAGAGATCCAGCCAAAGAGCCTTATTCACTATATAAATCAGAGAAGGATTCACACTGGCCTGAGAATGGAACTTTTGATTTTAATATTCTCCAGTGTGACAATTTCTGTCACCACAGTGGGAAATGGTCCAAGATCCCCTATGTCCAGGCCTTCTTCCTTCTGCACAGGCACCCTTTGAAAGGGCGGTGCAAGACTGCAAACAGGGATGTGTTTAATTAAGCTGTCGAAGAATTAAAGATTGAGCCAAATGGAAAATTAGTCAGGCTTTATCAGGAGCAAACAGGCGAGTTCACAGGTGGAGCCGCACCCGAACCAAACTGGGCTGTGTTTTTAAGATCTGGGCAGGTAAGGGAGGAGAGGGGTTTGGTAGGAGGAAGTGGTCCTATGGAGCTTCCCCCCTGGAGGGCGTTGCTGGCGCCATGGGCTATGGATAAGCAAGCAGTTTCAGGATAATCCATCATTGTTGCCATTTACGTCAGAGCTTAAGGTCAGGGCTTAAGATCAGGGACCTGGGGTGGGGGATGATCTATGACTCCCTCGGCCAGGTGAATGCTTGGACAGCTTGGACAGGATGCAGAGGAAATGATCCAAGTCTAACTGCATCTTGCCCCCTGTAAACCAAACCCTGGCCCTTCCCTCGACCAATCAACAGGGGCCTCACACATTACCCCACTCACTACTTCTGGCCCTATAAATCCTTTGTTTTCCTGAAACTCATGCTTCCTCCCCGCCCTGCCGCTGCGTCAGTGAGCATGAGTGGGACGAAGCCGCTGCGTCAGTGAGCATGAGTGGGACGAAGCCCAAGTTAACTCGAATAAAGGCTCTCATGTGTTTTGCAATGGTCTTGGGGCTCCCTAAGTGGTCTTTGGGGAGCATGACATCTGGGTGTAACACCTTCTCACTGTCAGAACTGCACCACCAACCAAATTCTTCTTCATTCTAAACCTTCCTGGATGTAGTCCCTTCCTGATGAACCTTTCTTTGACCGAGCTCATCATTTAGCCCCAACACCTGCTGTTCTCTTAATCATAGCACCGTTCTCTACTGTAATCTCCTCTCTTCTCTGTCAAATAGAAAATCACAAGATTTGTCTTTTTAGTTAAAAAAATCTGAAACTCAAACTTGAAAAAGAGAAATTGATTTTCTTCCCTAATATCAACTCTGGCCTAAAAAGGAATCTCTAAATTATAGAGATTATAATTAAATTTGGTCTTCAATTAAATTTGTTTTACTAATGCTTATAACCCTTTTGCCAAGATAGGAATTTAAGGAAACTTTCCTCACAGTCCCGGCAAACTGCCTTCCTCTCATAAAGGCAGTACAGCTACTTTCCTCCATCCTCTACCCCACTTTTTCCAGAGCAGCAGCTGTTTAACCCTTTCCTTGCAGGCACTTGCTTAACAGTCCTGCCAGTGTCAGGAGTGGAGCTCATTATAACCCAAGACACATTTTTAAAAATAGGAAAAAAAGAAATTATTTGGGTGAGTTAAGGGTCCAAAACCTTTGGAATACATTTTATCTAATAGACTACCTCAGGCATTAGAAAAAATGACCAAAAGTAGCCATAGGACCCCAGACCCCACCAAGCAATGAACAGATGTAACTTTCAGTGTTTTTAACACCTAAGACAGAGAAAAGGAAGGAGTCCCTCCTGTTCTCCAGCACCCTCTTGTGCTCAGCACCTCACTCCTGGAGAGTGGCTGTGTGCTCTCTGGGTAGGGAGGACGCAAGGACGGGCAGGAAGGAGCCGAGGACCGCGCCTTGTCCAGGAGCTGGTGCAGGTAAATGCAGTCAGACTTGAAGGGGCAGTGGCCATTCCCCTGGCAAAGTACCAGCATCAGATCTGGCTAATCTGCGCCTTGAAGTTCCTAACGAGTTGCTCCTTCTCGGCCCCCTCGCTCACCCAGAATTTGCGGGGGATGATGTAGCTGGAATGGACACGGCACTGGGAACAGGCCCTGATGACATCCAGTGGGAAGTCCTGGTGGCTCTTCCTCAAGGGCTGTCCTCCCTCTGCCACACGTTTAGCCACTGGAAGAGGGATTGTTCTGGGGACTGGAAGATGCCCAGGACCAGAGTCTACCCACACAATGGCCTTAAGCTGATGGGTCCCAACACTCCAGTCAGCCCCTCTAAGAGCATCACCATTAAAAGGATGGAGTCAAAGGTAGCCCTCAATGTGACAGATAAGAATTAAATGTTTTTTTTAAATACGGGCTGCTTACTCTCTAACCAAGGCCTCTTGCTTCCAAAACCTTGTTTGATCACTGTGGTAAACAGTCATCCTCAATGTTGCCCTTTCATTCTACCCCTTTACTGCAGCCTCAAATATCTCTTACTTTCAGTCACGCCTTTCAGAAACTACAGGGAGGAATACAGGCCCTCCCCTTATAAAGAAAGAACATGGTGCTTTTGAATCTAAGCAGATGGCAAGCATTAAGGCCTGCATCTCACACCACTGCCCACCCCCACTCCACGCCCCCAATATACACACACACAACTATTTCTGCTTTCTAAACAAAAAGGCTGCCTGTAAGGCAGTCAACTATGACAAACCTAATGAAATCACTCAGGGCCCTGATGAAAACCCAGCTCTCTTCCTTTCCTGCCTCACAGAGGCCTTACCACCTTAGGCCCCACCTCCCCAGAGGAAACCCTTCTTCTGATTCCATTTTATATCCCAATCAGCCCCCAACATATGCCACAAACTTCAAAAACTAGACACAGGTCCACGAACCCCTCATAATCACTCATTAATCTGGCCTTCAGAGTATTTAATAATAGAGACAAGGAGACCCAAATCCAAAAACAAAGGGGAGACCAGGCCAAGGCTGAGGCCCAGAAGGAGGCCTTCCAGCTCCTGGCCACCCCTCTCAGGAATCCCAAACGAAGTGCCGGTCCTTCGACCATGGGTAAGTCAAGGGCTAAGCCTCCTCCGGGCCCATGCTTCAAATACAACAAGGATGGACACTAGACCAAGTCCTGCCCAACTCAGAGACGCCTGCCTGAGCCCTGCCCAAGGTGTGGTAGGCAAGGCCACCAGATATCAGACTGTACTGCGATCCCCCCAGGTCACACCTCGGCCAATCTAGCAAAACCACCCTCTGGATCTGGTCTGGAGTTCCCAGAAGACTGCAGCTGCCCAGGCCCTGACAAGATCCCACAGACGTACATCGCTGGGTAATGATCGTGCTGGCAGGTAAGCCCATCCTTCTTTCATTCACACAGGGGCCCCGTATTTTGCCATTCCCAAATTCAGTGGGACCTTTGTCCCCTCCGAAGACTCTATTATGCGCGTTTGACAAACTAATCTCACAACCATTAGCCACCTCCCCTCTACACTGCATCTTACCAGACACGCCCTTTATCCACTCTTCTCATTCTATGTAGGTGCCTGACCAGGGCTGCCACTCATCTACACCTATAAAAGAGAAACATGCAAATTTGTGTCATGCTGCTATACCCACCAGCCAATCAGATGGGTATGCAAATTAACCCAACAAAGATGGAGGTTAATTTGTATACACAGGCACGGAGCGGCAGAGCAAAGCGATGGGGGAGCGAAGATGAAGGCTCCGGAAGAGGCTTGGTTTCTCTGCTGTGGCCGGAGTGAAGGCCTGGGTCCCGGGTGCCAGAGGAAAACCGGTGCCCGCAGCCGGGGTAGGGAAGGCCTATTGCACAAATCTCTTCATGCAATGGCCCCTAGTCCCTTCATAAAGCCCAATTGTCCAAAACCACAGTCACCTACCTCGGTTTCACTCTCACCTCACAAAGCTGAGCTATTTATTCCCTTGGACCATAAATGCCTTATCCTGTTTCCTCCTCTAAACAAGAAATACTCTCCTTTCTTGGGCTCACTAGGTTCTCTCACCTCTGGGTTCCCAACTTCAGTCTCCTCCCAGCGCCCTTCTATGATGCCGTGAAGGGATCCCTCACTGAACCTTTAGATCCCAAGGCCAGCATTTTCACCCCTTTCAATGCTCTTCCTTGCACTTATCTTTGGTCTGCACATCCTAAGAGCTCTCTTCTCCTTCCTCCAAAACCACATCCAGGCAATTGGCAATAGATCCGTAGGGGAGATGATGCTATTCCAGGCTAAGCTGGATATCATCCCCTCCCTATAACACCAACTAATCAAGGACATCTCTTCACGCCACTTAAGCATGAAGAAGCTACAGAACGAGACTGGCATACCTCATCAACCCCAGATTGCAGGAACCCCAGCCTCTATGAACCCCAGCTTACAGGAAGAAAAGAAAAAAGAGAGGCTGGAATGTTAGGCACATTCTTACACTCCACGAGGCTCTGCGTGAGTCCCGCGCCCCTCCCTTAATGTTGGGCACATTCTTACACTCCACCAGGCTCTGCTTGAGTCCCGCGCCCCTCCCTGAATGTCGGGCACATTCTTACACTCCACCAGGCTCTGCTTGAGCCCCGCGCCCCTCCCTGAATGTCGGGCACATTCTTGTGCTCCATCATGCCCCCTGGTGGCTCTTTCCGCTCCTGGTGATTTTCCTGTTATTCTCGTTGCAGGTTTCATGATTAATGGCCTTTGATTTTCCTGTTATTCTCATTGTAGTTTTCATGACTAACAGCCTTTGGTTTCCAGTAAATCATCTCACCCAGTTTCCAGTGACCACCTGCACCTGGTCCCCACCTGCACCTGGTCCCACCTGTTACTCTGGCTGACCTTTACAAGAGACATGTATAACCCACTCCCCCTACTCTGCGCGGCTGATGCTGTATTTGCCTTAGCCCTTCTGCTAGCAAATGTGATAGTAAATTTGTCATTCTTTACCCCTTGGGGCCTCATCCGTTTCTCCTTAGGCGACCCTAACAGGTTTGTGTGTCACCGACAGGATACCTGTTACTTCTGAGAATCTCCTCTTTGGATTAGGCTCTGAATCTTTACAACTTCTTTCCTAGAGCAGAGGAAATTTCCAGAACATTAATTGTAATATTACTGTATGTATATAAACATAGTTATTATTATTAATTTTTATTTGGCAAAGCTTCCCATGTAATGTTTCAGGCATCTTTTGAATTTTTTAAAAATATATTTTATTGATTTTTTACAGAGAGGAAGGGAGAGGGATAGAGAGTTAGAAACATCGATGAGAGAGAAACATCGATCAGCTCCCTCCTGCACACCTCCCACTGGGGATGTGTCTGCAACCAAGGTATATGCCCTTGACTGTAACTGAACCCGGGACCCTTTGGTCCCAAGGCTGATGGTCTATCCACTAAGCCAAACCAGTCAGGGCCATCTTTTGAAATTTAAACTTTGGGAAGTTTGTCAAATATGCTTACCTAAAATATTATATTATAAATCTTTTGTAAATTTAGGTAAAAGAAATGTATAGCCTTATGGTAATAATTTTATGATATTAATTATACTTAAACCAGTTTTAATATTAAATATTTTGTCTAGACCATTGGATCTTTTTTAATTTTCTGTAGGCCAACAAGATATTATACCCTAGAGATGGGTTCTCTGCCTTCTGGCCCTTTAAATACAGTTCCTCATGTTGTGATCCAACCATAAAATTATTTTTGTTGCTACTTCATAACTGTAAATGTTGCTACTGTTATGAATTGTAATGTGAATATCTGATATGCAGGATGGTCTTAGGCAACCCCTGTGAAAGGGTCATTCGACCACCAAAGGGGTCACGTCCCACAGGTTGAGAACTGCTGCCCTAGAGGATTCAAACACAGTGGCCAACAGGACAGTGGTGAGGAAGAAAGTGTGAGTGCATAAAGGAGTGAGAGGGACTGTGTGGACATGTGTGGTGTATGTGGGTGAGTGAGGGACAGTTAAGTCTCACAGAATTCTTGGGAACTGGTAGATGGGGCTCTCTTGGACAGAGAGTCACTGCTACTGCCTTGGGCACTCCCAGGCCAGGTGTGGCTCTGATGCGGCGCACTCTGTCTTAAAGGAGGGAGCAGTGGAGGTCAGGAGCACAGCCACACCAACATCCACAATGCCCTTGGACATCACCCTGAACCTGAGCAGTGAGCCGCTTGCCATACATTTGAGAAAGAATGTGAGCACCCATATGTTCATAGCAGTATAATTTGCAATAGGTAAGATCTGGGAACAGCCCAAGTGCCCATCAATAGGCGAATGGCTTAAAAAGCGGTGATACATTTATACCATGGAATACTATGCAGCAGTAAAAAAAAAATCTTTTACCCTTTGAGACAGCATGGAGGGAGGGACCTGGAGAGTATTATGCTAAGTGAAATAAGCCAGTCAGAGAAAGACACGGATCACATGATCTTACTCATTTGTGGAATCTGATGAATAAAATAGATTCAGAGACATAGAAGCATAGAATAGACTTCAGAATCTCAGAGGGAAGGCAGGAGAGGGTGGGTGAGTGGGAAGAGACCAACCAAAGAACTTGCATGCATATATGGACACAGACAATAGGGTGGTGAAGGCCTGGTGAGGTGGGCATGGATAGAAGGAATTGATGGGGGTAAAAAGGGAACATATGTAATACTTTCAACAATAAAGATTTAATTTAAAGAAAAAAGGAATAACTTAGTCATTCCTTCCCTTGGCCAATATTTAAGGACTGGCCAGCTAGCAACAAATTCTCATTGTCTTCTTTCGTCAGAGAATTTTCTTATTTTCTCTTCACTCCTGAAGGCTAAGTTTACCAGATGCAGAATTCTTAGTTCACAGTTCTTTTCTCTCAGCACTTGAAAAGTGTTATGCTACTTCTTTCTGGCCTTTATGTTTTCAGGTTCAAAATCTACTATCCCTTAAATCGGTATTTCTTAATAGGTAGTGGGTTGTTTTAAAATTAAGAACAACCCAAGGATGTCCAGCATTGTCAGTGTTATGGTGGGATTTCCCAGCCAGCATAGACCGACTGTCATTATTCACAGGTGATTATAATTACACACATACACAGAAACAAAAATTTCTATAAGTAAATTATTAGAAGTAATAAAAGAGTCTAGCAAGATGTCTGGCTGTAAGATCACATATTGTATAAAAATCAATTACATTCCTATCAACATAAAAGATATGTAATTTTTAAAAGGCATCATTTATAGTGCTGGCCAGTGTGGCTCAGTTTGTTAAAAGCCTCATCCTGTGCTCCAAAGGGTTGCAGGTTCAATACCTGATCAGGGACCATATCAAAATTGTGGGCTCAATTCCTGGTTAGAGTGCATAAGGGAGGCGTCGGATCGATGTTTTTCCCTCCCATCAACAGTTCTCTCTCTCTCTCTCTCCCTTTCCCTTCCTCTCTAGAATCAATGAAAAACATATTCCCAGGTGGGGATTAAAAAAGACGTCGTTTATAATAAATTATATAGGCTGTTTTGGAATAAATTAACAACAGATGTGCAAGATCCTAATATAGAAAATAAAAAACTTCTCTGAAAAAGATAAGGAATGATCTAAATAACAGAAAGAAATTACGTGTTTGTTGGTAGAAAGGTTCAACTTCATAATCTATAAACTCTCCCCTAAATATGCTATTATTCATTAAAATTCCCATTAAAATCCTAACAGCATTTTCATGGAACTTGACAAGCTGATCCTAAATTTATATTGAAGTGCAAAAGCTCAAGAATAGCCAAGATTCACCTGAAGATGAAGAAGAAGTGGGGAGAAGAATGACTTGCTTTATCAAGTATAAAGGTTTACTATAAAGCTATAAAAAGTAAGACAGTGTAGTATTGACACAGAAGTAGATAAATTGATCCATGAAAAAAACAGGGAGCCCAGAAAAAGACTCATACCAATATGGAACTCTGACATTTGAGAAAGATGTCATTGCAGATACATAAATGGAGAGAAAAGGAATTATCCCACGAGGGGGATGGGAAATTAGTTATCCATATGAAAAAGTGAAAATATTCCTACCTCAAAGACACACAAAAATCAATTCTGCACAAATTGAGAACTTAAATTTGAAAAGATAAACTTAATTTTTTGGAGAAAATAAAGGAGCACCTCTCTTAGATATTTGGGTAGAGAAGGGTCTCTTAAGCAAGGTACCAGTAGAATCAACCATAAAACTGGAAGACTGATAAATTCAACATTAAAAATCTGTTCTTCAAAACATACCAAATAGAAACTAAGACAAATCATCTGACAAAGGATTAATGTAGAATAATTAACATACATAAGGAATGCCTACATATCAGTAAGGAAGAGAAAACAAGTCTGTTGAAAAAGAGACCCCAAAAGAGGCATTTCACAGAAGCACAGCCAATAATCTAAACTAATAAAAGCGTAATATTAAAATTAACCATTTCTTCGGGACGGCCTAAGCCACGCCCACCAGCCGATCAGAGTGACTGTAGGCAAATTAGCCCAGCCAAGATTGCGGAGGCCGCAGCCCTGGGCTCCGCCATCTTGGGAGCGTGGGTCCTGGGAAGGCATCTGGCGCCCTGGGCTGCCAGATGCCTTCCCGGGCAGAGAAGCCTTCTGGGGAAGCAGGGACCAGCTGGCGGGACCCCGTTGCCCCCTGCTGGGAGGCTGATCGGGTGGCCAGTGCCACCAGAATGGCCTCCCGTGCGGAAAAGCCTTCGGGAGAAGCAGGACCCCTCAGCCCCCTGCTAGGAGGCCAATCCGGTGGCCAGCGCCACTGGAACGGCCTTCCGGGGGAAGCGGGACCCCTCGGCCCCGTGCTGGGAGGCCGATCCGGTGGCCAGCACCACTGGAACGGCCTTCCGGGGGAAGCGGGACCCCGCAGCCCCCTGCTGGGAGGCCGATCCGGTGGCCAGCAACACCGGAAGGGCCTCCCAGGTGGAAAAGCCTTCGGGGGAAGCGGGACCCCGCAGCCCCCTGCTGGGATGCCGATCCGGTGGCCAGCAACACCAGAACGGCCTTCCAGGGGAAGCGGGACCCTGCCGCCCCCTGCTGGGAGGCCGATCCGGTGGCCAGCAACACCAGAACGGCCTTCCAGGGGAAGCGGGACCCCTCGGCCCTGTGCTGGGAGGCCGATCCGGTGGCCAGCGCCACCGGAACGGCCTTCCGGGGGAAGCGGGACCCCGCAGCCCCCTGCTGGGAGGCCGATCCGGTGGCCAGCAACACCAGAACGGCCTTCCGGGGGAAGCGGGACCCTGCTGCCCCCTGCTGGGAGGCCAATCGAGTGGCCAACAATACCGGAATGGCCTCCCGGGCGGAAAAGCCTTCGGGGGAAGCGGGACCCCTCGGCCCCCTGTTGGGAGGCCGATCCGGTGGCCAGCAACACCATAACGGACACATACTTAGGTGGGTGCGGGATCAATTAACATGATAATGAAGGAACTAGTGGTATCTGTACTGACACCCAGCACATTTGGTTGTGCCCCAAGGGCTCCAGAAATAGGGACGTTACAAGTTACCCAGACATTTCACAAATATGTTATCTTAGAGGCAAAAAGACAAATGCTCAGTAAAGATCAAATGTGATTTCTATCAGGAAAAACACTGGCCCAGGATGTGTCCACCCACCATAACCTGTTTGTAGATAAATATCTAATTTTCAGACCATCTTTTGTGGTTACTTTAGGTCTCTGAGTATGCAAGACTGCCATGCAGGCCTCTGCTGAGCTTTTCAGGCTAGCATGTGGCTCCTTTTGTCCACACACCCCCTTTTGGTCATCAATGCATCTAAAGGATGCATTGATGACCAACTTTTTGTTTGGATAATGGAGTCCCAATTTCAATGTCCAACGGTTTTGAGTCCAAGTTTCAATGTCCAATAGTTTCTTTTGTGTACATGTCAACAATGATATTTTAGTTTTGGATGGTGAACAAATGGTGACAATGTAGGTCCGACCTTCTTTGGTGTGGTCTTGGGCAACCTGCAGCGACACAGTTGCTGACTGCTAGAATGGCAATGGCAAAGCATTGCCAGCTTCTTCCATCCCTGGATATAATCCCTCTTGGTTGCAGGAAACCTCATGGTCTTGGAGTTGTTTTCTGAAAAATATATAAACATATTCTCAACCAAAAGTTAATAAAGGAATCTTTTCTATAAATTATTCTTGGGATCCTTTTTAATTTTTGCCCAATGATTTTCCTTTGGCTTATTTTGACATCATGTATATTTTTCATGAGTGGCTTGCTGTTAAGCATTATAAATGAAGGTTAGGAGGAGAAACAAGATGGCGGCATAGGGTAGACACCGTAAATGCAGCCGTGAACAACTATTTCAGAAAAACCATGAAAAGAACACACGGACACCACTCGCACCCACAGGAAGGCTGGCTGAGTGAAAATCCTACAACTAGAGAAGAGTCTGAGACTCAGAGGAGCGGCAGAAGCAAAGTACAGAGGTACGGAGGCGCGCGCACGGGGCTCAGGGAGAGGGCTGGCGCCGGGAGACATGGTTCTTTTCCAAAACAAAGAGAGCCACAAGTCCCCAGTGGCTCTGAACTCCAGTTCCAAGCGAGTTCCTGAGGACCCAGACACCCAGAGAAGGGGGATTGACTGGCACCAGGAGGAAATTCAAAGCGGGTTTCTCTCAGCGTTGCTTGCAGCAATTACCATGGGACAAAGAGACCTGGTGTCTCTCAGCGCAGGGCTGAAAAGCGCCATAGCTATTTGCTCCGCCTTGCCCTGCAAACTCCCCGAGGCCCCGCCCCTCCCAAGCTGAGTCAGAGGCTTTTGCAGATAAAAGACTGAGTAGCCTAAGGCACAGGCTTAATAAAAGCCTCCTTAAAGATACAGGAGCCAGCCCCCACAGTGGCCAGAGTGGGACTAACCTAAACAAAACAGATCCACAAGGAACACACTCGGGGCAGATGCAGTGAGCATAAAAGTCCCACTGAAACAACTCTTGCCCCATAAGGGTGTCTCCAGCACAGAAATTCTCCCACTGTAGACACAGCTGACTCTCATAACCAAGTGGCTTAGAGGTTAATCCCTTGCAGTGATCGCCTAAATCAGAAAGGGAAGCAGCCAAAATGCGGAGAC
>PVJC01042911.1:0-14745 GCA_004026665.1 Murina feae
TTCCTTTCCAATCTCTAAATTTTATTTTCTAAGTTGTGTACTATGATAGTCTTATCTAATTTTCTCTTAGCACAATCTTTTTTTCCCTTTGTAGTACCATTATTCCAAAACACCCACCCAGCAAAACCATACCATTGATTACTGGGTAATGCTATCATTTAATTTCTTTCTTTTTATGCTCAGGTTACTGAAAGCTACCTGGTCAGAGAATGGTCAGAATGTAGTTCAGGCAATCCAACTTTCAGCGGTGGGGACCCACCAGGTATTTGTGATGGTGGGCCACCCAGCTGGAAACGTCCACGCCTGCACTCACCAACCATCCCACCCCCCAGTGCACGAACCCTGAGGGGGCTGTGGCCAGCCTGAAAACAGCCCTCAGCTCCTCACCCAGGCTGGCTATGCATGCCAGCAGGTGGACATCCCCCCCGAGGGGTCCCAGACTGTGAGAGGGCACAGACCAGGATGAGGGACCCCCTCCTCCCCTCACCGAGTGCACAAAGTTTTGTGCACCGGGCCCCTAGTATTTTATAATTTAATGACATAGAAACACAGAAAGATAAAGTAACTTAATCAAGATTCCATAGCCGGCATATGACAGTTATAATTCACACCATAGTTAAGATATTGGATTTCAGAGCCAAAATTTAGAGGTGTTTATCACTACCACTTGTAATATATAATTTAAAGAACCAAAGTTTATAAAGCAGTTAAGTTTTTCTGTAAAATACAAATTATTCTTATAATAATAGCATTATCACTTGTCTAAATTTTCCATCAACTCATATTTGTCCTTGCCCTCTTCCTTAATAACATAGTTACCTAGAAAAGGAATAGGTCACTTTGTCTAAAATCCACTCATAAAGATACCTTGTTTAAGGACTGAATCACAAAATGACTTTAATATCTAGATAATTTATCCTGAACTAGCTGAAAATTATTGGATACTTATTTTAATTTTTAAACAAATATTGATTTTTTTAAAATTAAATTTATTGCGGTGACAGTGGTTAATAAAATTATATAGATTTCAAGTACACAATTCTATAATATTGTATTGTATGCCTACCATCCAAAGTAAATCTTGTCCTCACCAGGTATTTGACCACTTATACCCTTCCCTCTAGAAACCACCATACTGTTGCCTATGTCTATGTATTTTTGTTTGTTATTCTTGTTTGTTCATTTGTTGCTTTCAGTTCTATATCCCACATATGAGTAAAATCATATATTAGAAAAAGATAACATTTCCTGTGTTTTAAAGGAAGACTCTTTATGACCTCTCTCTCAAACAAACCTGTATATTCCATCTCTTGTGTTCTCTACTACTAGTAAGCTGGCTAATTAAGACTTCTGCAGCTTTAATAGTTTCTTGTGCTTTACTTACTTCAGCTTCAAATTTGGCAGCTTCTGAAGTCCTGCTCTGAAACCTATGACAACATTAAAACTTAAAGACAAAAGAATTTAAGATAAATTTAATTAAATCATACTTAGCTACTAAAGTCACCATTTTAGAATTTAATTCATGATAATACTGATAACATTTGTGCACAAAATATCATTGGAAGAGCAGATACATATACCAACACATATAATTAAAGTGTAGCATTATCACAGAGCTTTGATGCTATACTATATTCTGTACAAACTTCTCAATATGAAATTCAAGGTTTTCATAAGATTAACCCAATCTATTCTTTTCAGTTTTATTTTGTTGTATTCCAGTCCAATAAAACTGTATGCCAACATCTGATGAATTTTCTATTCTCAGAAAATGGCCTATCCTTTATTATATGCACCCTTCTTTAGGTTGTTTCATTTGCCTACAATACCTTCCAGCTCCTTCTCTATCCTTACTTCACTCCCCACTCTAACTCCCTCTGGAAAGAGAAACTACACCTTCATTCACCTCAATAATTTGTATTACACCTTGTATATGTTTTTTGATAACTATTTTCTGAACTAAATCAGTTTTTACACATCTTTAACAAGTTGTATTAAAGTGGCAAACATCTTAATTTTGTCAAAAATAGAATTTTGAAACTGATAGATTATGCTTATTTTTCACGCCCTTATTCTTTGTTGATATACAAGAAAATAAGATTGTCACAGCCTAGAGTTGACTAAGTCTTACTTAAGGATCATGATATGTAAAGCACATGTTAACTAGTATTAATTCATTCTTGATAATGACTCCAAAGTGCAAAAAGTGATGTTTTAAAAAGTTTATTTATTGACTAGAGGCCCAGTGCACAAAATTCATGCACTGCGAGAGGGGTCCCTCAGCCCAGCACGCACCCTCTTGCAGTATGGGACCCCTTGGGGGATGTCCACCTGCTGAGTTAGGCCTGATCCCTGGCAGGCAGACATCCCTGTCACAGTTCTGGATCCCTCTCACAGTCCAAGATTCCTCACTCCTTACTGCCCATCTGCTTGCTGCTCCTTAGCGCTGCCGCAGAGGCAGGAGAGACTCCTGCCACCGCCACTGTGCTTGCCAGCCATGAGCCCAGCTTCTGGCTGAGCGGCCCTCCCCCTGTGTGAGCACACTGACACCAGGGGGAAGCCCCTGCATTGAGCATCTGCCCCCTGGTGGTCAGTGTGCATCATAGCAACCAGTCATTCTGCCAGTCATTCTGCTGTTTGGTCAATTTGCATATTAGGGTTTTATTATATTGGATGAGAGAGAGCGAGGAAGAAAGGGACAGAGAGAGAAACATCAATTTGTTCTTCCACTTTATGCATTTATTATTCTCTGACTGGGGATCAAATCTGTAACTTTGGTGTATCAGGATGACTCTTTAACTAATGAGAAACCTGAGCAGGACTGAAAATGCCATTCTTTTCATTTAAAATTAAAAGTTACTTCTGGGGGTGTTGTAATAACATTTTCAAAATATGGGTAGTATGGTTTAGTGATTAAGAATGGGATCTTTACAGAGTCAGACAAATCAAATATCTGGTGCTGGCATAGTCATTTAATAACTATTCAATTCAGGCAGATAAACCTTTCTAATCATTAGCTTCAGAGTTTGCAAAGTGGAAAACCTTTAAGCATTCTTTTAAGGACTAAAACAGATAAATATGTAAAATGTCTAGTATAACACCTAACACATACAAATTACTAATAAATGGAATCAAAACATTGTTATCTTATGCTAACCACTCAATAAATAATTGCAATTATCTGAATATTAAGTACTGATTCTGAGAATATGACACTCAAAATAAAAAATACTTTTTTATACTTTTCTAATTATGCCTGGAAGAAAATGATGTGAAAAAAATGTGTCCAATATTTCTAAAATAAAATTTTTTTAGGAATTTTGAAAACACAGTATTTATGGATTGAGATTTTCTTTTTGTTGTTTTCCTCTATTTGTGTGTATTATAAATATAAATACAGATAATTGTTTCCTGATTATAGAGAAATTTTATAGTGTTTAGTCTAATATTTTTTGGTAAAATAATTTGTTTTTCTTCCATAAGAAAAAAGGAAACATGACACACCACTTAGAAAGAATATATGTTTTTATAGAAGAGTTTCAATCTCATAAAACTAAAAACAAAGTTCAACATCCTATAAAATGACCAGACAAAGCCGGGGCTGTGAGGGCTGAGCCCCTTGCATGAATTTCATGCATCGGGCCTCTAGTATACTACTTTTAATCACATATTCTCCAGTTTTCTAGCATTCACAATTTTTAATGTGAATTACATCCACATTTGTAATAATTTCCACACTGATATTTCCTATCCTGTAGTAAATAGCAATCACAGAAATCTAGATGTACCAGAAAAGTTTTAAGATTAATTATATTCACAAATGGTCCTTAACTTTGAGTACAATATTTCTGTGAAAGAATATTTTAAATATCAAGAAGAAAAAAGTTAAAAGGGTAGAATTTTTTTTTAACATGTTCGTGTACCCTTGCGAAGGTTTTGCAAGTGGCTCCATAGTATTATCTGAAATACAACAATCTAAATTAAAAAAAATAAAATAAAATAAAAAGAGAAATAATTGAGACACCCCCATATGTGGTTCTAGCTTGGAGACTGCTCCAGCTTGAAGGTTGTACAAGGTTTTCCTCGAGAGAAGACTGCAGGGAGCAGCTGCAGCTTTGTGACCAGCCTCTCTGCTACCTGGACTCACCCTGGCCCTGGCCTGAACCTGCATGCCCAATGGGGTCCCCAGCTGGACCCCACATGCCTAGGAATAACCTGCCTGGACCATGCACATCCATGGGGACCCTACCTGGACCATGTGTACCCATTGCTGACCCCCAGTGTGAACACCTCCCCCAGTGTGAACACCTCCCCCACCACAAGCATACTTGCCAGGGACCTAGCCCGGACCCCTGTGCACCCACTGTGGACCTCACCCCATGAGACCACTGTGTGACCACCAATGATCCAGCAGGATTCTTACCCCCACTTTAGCCCTGCCCTGGACTTGCCCACTGCTACTGCCACTGTGTTGCCACCACTGCCCGAGAGGTAAGCTGCATGGCTCCACCACCAGAGCTCAGGGGCCTGAACTGTGCTGAAGGCCTGGGCCTGAGCTATCTCTTCCCCCACTCTGGGCCTACTAGAACTAAGGACCAGATGGAGACTGAAGAGGCTGCAGATCTGTGGGTAATATAGTAGTGCCTGGAACTGAGAGAAGTGGCCAAGAGGGTGCTGGATGTGGACACCACTAACTGGGTGCAGCAGCAGAAGCCTAGGACTGAAGTCCCTGGATAGAGTAGTGCCAGCACCCTGCCATCATACAGCCTGGGAAGTTTGTCCTGATCTGTGTCAGTGGAAAGGGCCACAATCCCCACTGGTTTTTATAGCCCAAAGTTATGGGGACTTCTCTTCCCAGTTCTGGAATCCTGGGCTGAGGAATCTGGTGTAAGGCTGGGACCCCTTGCTCCTCACCAGAGGCCTCTGCAGCTTAGATATCTCTCCCAATTAAAAACATGCCACTCATGAGTGTCGGACCAGCCTGTTCTGAGCCTCCACCCCTCCTATCAGTCTCAATGTGCTTTCTTCTTTATATCTCTAGTTGTAGAACTTCCAGTCAGCCAGATTTCAGGTGGTTCTGAATGATAGTTTTTCTGTATTTTAGTTGTGATTTTTATGGGGTTGTGGGAGGCAGTGAGTATTGACGTTTACCTACTTCACCATCTTGCTTCTTGCACCAGCACCCTTTTTTGATAAAAACTCTCAACAAGTGGGAATAGAGGGATCAATCCTCAACATAATAAAGTCCATATATGACCAACCAACAGCCAACATCATACTCAATGGGAAAAAACTAAAAGTTTTTCTCTTAAGAACAGGAACAAGACAAGAATGTCAGCTTTCATTACTCTTATTCAACACTAGGGGCCCAGTGCATGAAATTCATGCACAGGGGCAGAGGGGTCCCATAGTCCATCCTTCACCCTCTCCAGTCTGGGGCCCCTTAGACATCTCTCTCACAATCCAGAACTGCTCGCCTGCCTGATTGCCCCTAACCATTTCCGCCTGCCAGCCTGATCACCGCTAACTACTCCCCTGCTGACTTGATTGCCACTAACCACCTCTGCCTCGGCCCCGCATCTGGGACTTGGGCTTCTCTCCCTCTGGTTGGCCACAGGCACCCAGTACCCAGGCTGGCTTCGCCCAGGCCATCTGCAGCTGCAGGGGATGTTGGGCAGGTAGCTTTGCCCAGGCCACAGCTGCAGGTGCTGGCACCCAGGACCATGGGGTGAGAGGCTTCTCCAGCTGGCTGCGGCTTTGGACTGTGGGGCGGGCAGCTTCTCTGTCTCCTAGGTTGCAGCCAGCTGTAGGCGCTGGCACCTGGGACTGTGGGCTGGGCAGCTTCTCTGTCTCCCAAGCCTCAGCCAGCTGTAGGCGCTGGTGCCTGGGACTGCAGTGTGGGTGGTTTTTCCATCTCCCAGGCCTCAGCCAGCCACAGGCGCTGGTGCCCGGGACCACCAGCAGGCGGCTTCACCTGGGCCCAGCTTCATCAGGAAGGACATGTTGATGGTCATCCGGAAGACAACCAGTCTAATTAGCATATTACCCTTCTATTAGTATAGATCATGGTATGTTTTTTCTCGCCATCATTAACCATTGTAACTGTTGCTTAGGTATTAAAGTTCTATTCCTGCTAAGTCTAGAAGCAGCCTTAGAATCCTTCTCACCATTCATCTTAAATCTGATGCTTAGTCGATCAGAACTAATACCTGAGGTGCAGATGTATCCCTCTCTGCTTTATGATCCAGCTAATAATCCATTCATGTTGATTGAGTTCATTTTTCCCCTTGCAGTTTCTAGTAATAGATTATCATCTACTGTCTAGGAAGCAAAATAGACTGTCTCCATGTAGATTGCAAAATAAGGTATTTTCTCATCAATAAAATTTCATTCTTTCAGCATGAGTAATTTTGTCAACAACATATTGAGGTAGTAACAGTTTATAAAAAACTGAGTGAAGTATTGTTTCAGGTGCTGTGCTGTGTCATACACAGATTTCATTTGATCTTTGCAACAACGCTTTTCAGTAGGTACTATAAGTATACAGAGGAGAACACTGAGGTACAGAGAGGTCAGGTAACTTGACCAGTAAAACCTGAAAGTGGCTGAGTCTCATTTCAAATCCATGAGCCGTGCCCTTTAACCACTATACTCCACTCAGTATTGTGCTGGAGCCTGCTCTTACTAGCTCACAAATTTTCAGGTATTTTGCAAGCTGGTTGTTAAACATGGTCATTATTAAAAAGTAAATTATATAATCTTAAAAGTGAATAAATTACATTAAAACCAAAGGTAATACATACTCTAAATTCATCACTTCTCAATTATATACTACACTTTATTCTGACTCTTGACATTATTTATATCTTTTGGATCTTTCTGGTAGAATTTAATAGTGTATTACTGCAGGTTTCTCCTCAGCTCTGCATTTAGTGGCATCACATTAGCAGCCAAAATCAGCCATGGATGGAGAATTTATGCCACAGATATGGGTCAATACTATAAATCAGGGTTTTGTTTTCTTTGATTGAGAGGCAGTTGCTAAACATTTACTAGCCCAATACTGACCACATTGGAGGCAGTGGTCTTGTCAGAATGTGTTATATTATGCAGATAAAAATATATTTAAACAGACTTGATATAATATTTTCAAAGATAGAAAAATTGTCCCTGTCAGTTATTTTAGTTGATTCATATCTTCACTGATTGTCATCATTGCAAAGTTTTCAGTCCCCACATGCATTGCTGGATATAATATGTTTTGCCCTGTCCCTGTCCCCTCCCTTTCTAGTCTTTGTTACCTTAAGGACTCTAGTTTTCCATTTATATATTTAAGTACCAACCTTACCTGCTTAAAAATGTAAGCTGTTAACACTGCTCTCTCTGTCCCCTATCCTTCAGTTGATAAGTGGAGTTGGGTCAGGGCAGCAGAGATAAATTCAGAAGGGGAACATTGGAATAATGACTGCAGTGGGAGAAGAGGGAATCTATCTCACCGGCCATAGGCACTGGTGCCATGTACCACAGGGCTGGTGGCTTCTCCAGCTGGCTGAGGCCTGGGACCTTGGCATGGGTGGCTTTGCTGTCTTCCTGGCTGCAAACAGCCTCAGGTGCTGGTGCCCAGACCGAAGGTGGGCTGCTTCTCTGTCTCCCCTGGGACCACGGGGTGGGCGGCTTCTCCATCTGGCTGCGGCGCAGGACTATGGGGCAGGTGGCTTCTTCATCTACTGGGCTGTAGCCAGCCTCAGGCACTGGCACCCCGAACTTGGGCAGGCAGCTTCTCTGTCTCCCTGAGGACCATGAGGTGGGCAGCTTCTCTGGGACCACTGGGCGGGTGGCTTCTCCATCTTTTAGGCTGCAGTCAGCTGCAGGCGCTGGTGCTGGAGACCACTGGAGGGCAGCTTCAACTTGCCTTCTTTGTCCGGAAGGATATCCGGATGGTTATCTGGAATATGTCTGGTCTATTTAGCATATTACTCTTTTATTAGTATAGATAATACTGGAAGTCCTAGCCACAGTGGTAATCAGACAAGAAAAGATAAAAGGTATCCAAATTGGAAAGTAAAATAATCATTATTCACAGATGACATGATATTGCAATAGAAAACTGTAAAGACTCTAACAGGAAACAAGTACATTTAATAAATGAATTTAGCCCTAGCTTGTTTTGCTCAGTGGATAGAGCATCAGCCTGGTGACCAAAGGGTCCCGGGTTCAATTCCAGTCAAGGGCATGTACCTTGGTTGCAGGCTTCTCCCTGACCTGGGCCCTGGTTGGGGCTTGTGCAGGAGGCAACCATTCACATTAATATTTCTCTCTTTCCCTCTCTCTTCCACTCTCCCTAAAAAGTCAATTGAAAAATATTCTTGGGTGAGAATTAACAATAAATTTAAAAAATAATAAATAAATAAATAAATAAATAAATAAATAAATAAATAAATAAATACAGAAAGGTAGCAGTTATGAGGATTAACAATAAATTAAAAAAATAATAAATAAATAAATAAATAAATAAATAAATAAATAAATAAATAAATAAATACAGAAAGGTAGCAGTTTATGCCCAAACAGAGCAACTCAGTGGTTGAGTTTCGCCCTATAAACCAGGCGGTCATGATTCCATTTCTGGTCAGGGCACATGCCCAGGTTGTGGGCTTAATCCCCAGTGTGGGATGTGCAGGAGGCAACAGAGCGATGATTCTCACATTGATGTTTCTATCTTTCCCTCTCCCTTCCTCACTGAAGCCAATAAAAATATATTTTAAAAAATGAAAGGTAACAGTCTACAAAATCAACATCCAGAATTTGATGACAGTTTTATACACCAATAATAAACTCTGAGAAAGAGAAACTGAAAAAAACAATCCCATTCACCATTGCAACAATAACTGCCAGGGTGTTATCCACATCTACTAGGGTTCAGGAATCTGGAGAAGGTGCTGCAAGTAGATTAATAAACTTGACATGAAATATAAATTGGGGAGGCATTCTTGGGGGAGCCAGGGAGGCTTAGCTTTAGTATCTAAGTTCCTTGAATCTCCAGACTCCTAGTTTTTTAACACATATCTCCCTATAGCAAAGCAGATACACATATCAAAGGTAAGGTTTGGTAAACAGTAAGATTATCAGGTTGGGGGAACTACCCTCAGCTGTCTGGCAGCAGGCAATAATATATGCAGACTTTCAGCCCTGCTGAAATAGTCCATTCAGACTTTTGAGGACTTGTTGCATTTATTATGACCCTGCTGGAATTATCCTCCAGCAAATAACAACAAAAATAGGGAGAGCTGGGAATAAACTTAACCAAAGAAGTAAAAGACCTATACTCAGAAAACTGTAAGACATTGGAAAAAGAAATAGAGGGAGATACAAACAAATAGAAGTGTATAACATGTTCATGGATTGGAAGAATTAACATCAATAAAATGTCCATACTATGCAAAGCAATCTATAAATTCAATACAATCTCTATTAAAATACCAGTGAGAATCAGAAAGCACATATGCACCTCTATGTTCATAGCAGCACAATTTACAATAGCTAAGATTAGGAAATAGCCTAAATGCCAATCAGTAGATAAGTGGATTAAAAAACTGTGGTACATCTACACAATGGAGTACTATGCTGCTTTAAGAAAGAAAGAACTCTGTGAAGTATGCTAAATAAACCAGTCAGAGAAGGATAAGTATAACATGATCTCACTCATTTGTGGGATATAATGAACAACATAAACTAATGAACAAAAACAGATCCAGTGACATAGAATCATCAAACTGATCGTCAAACCTCAAAGGGAAGGCAGGGGAGCATAGGCAGGGGTTGGGGGGGGGGGCGTGTTGAGGCAGTAAGAGATCAACCAAAGAACTTATATGCATATAAGCATAACCAATGGACATATACAAAAGCGGGGGAGGGGTGAGTGAAGGCTAGAGATAGGGGGTGGTGTAGGCTGGGAGAGGACAATGGGGGAAAAAGGGGACATATGTAATACTTTCAACAATAAAGAATTTTAAAAAACACCAATGGCATACTTCACAGAATTAGAATAAATACTCCAAAATTTATATGGAACAAACAAACAAACAAAAAAATCCTGAATAGCTGCAGCAATCCTGCACAAGGAGAATAAAGTTGGAGAGATCACAATACCAGATATCTATACTACAAAGCTATTGTAATAAAAACATCCTGGTACTGGCACAGGAACTGTCATATATACCAATGGAATAAAACTGAGATCCCAGACATTGACCCACAACAATGTAGTAAATTAATATTTGACAAGAAGGCAAGAACATATGATGCAATGAAGACCCTCTCTTCAATAAATGGTGTTGGGAAAACTGGACAGACACATGCAAAAGATCAAACTAGAGCAGCAAAAGTATACCATACACAAGAAAATGGATGAAAGACTTAAATGTAAGTCATGAAACCATAAAAATCCTATAAGAAAACATAGGCAATAAAATCTCAAACATTTCACATAGCAAAATTTTCACTGTTACATCTTCTAGGGCAAGAGAAACAAGGGGAAAGTAAACAAATGGGACTACATCAAAATAAAAAGCTTCTTCACAACAAAAGAAACCATCAACAAAATGAAGAGGGAACCCTCTGTATGGAAGAACATATTTAACAATGATATATCTGATAAGTGTTTAATCTCCAAAATATATAAAGTACTCATACAACTCAACAAACAATCCAATTTAAAGATTGTCAGAGGAGCTGAATAGACACTTCTCTAAAGAGGACATACAAATGTCCAAGAGACATATCAAAAAATGCTCAATGTCACTAATCATCAGAGAAATGCAAATTAAAACCACAATGAGCTATCACTTCACACCTGTCAAAATGGCTATCATCAATAAATCAGCAAACAATAAGTGAGGATGTGGAGAAAAGGGAACAATAGTTCACTGCTGGTGAGAATGCACCAGTTGCTGCCCCTACGGAAAACTGTCATTTAACCTAGTGATCACACTTCTGGGAGCATATCCTAACAACTCTGAAACACCAATCAGAAATAATATATGCACCCCTATATTCCTAGCAGCCTTATTTGTAATAGCTAACATCTGGAACAACCCAAGTGCCCATTAGTAGATTAGTTGATAAAAAATGTGTGGAACATTTACACAATAGAATACAATGCAGTTGTATAAAAGAATGGTTGCTTGCCCTTTGAGAAGATGGACCTGGAGACTATTATGTCGAATGAAATAAGACAATCAGAGAAATACAAATATCACATGGTCTCACTTATTTGTGGAATCTAATGAACAAAATGAATTAACCTACCAAATAAGACCCAAAGCATGGAGGCATGGAACAGACTGGCCTATCTCGGTGTACACTGAGTGGCCAGATTTTTATGATCAGCCAGATTATTATGACCACCCCATCAGTACTATGTTGGGCCACCTTTTGCCTTCAATACTGTGGCAATTCTTCTTGGCATTGACTCCACAAGATGCTGAAAGGTGATGCGAGGAACCTGACACCATGCCTGATGAATAGCACTGTCTAGTTCTGTGAAAATCGATGGTTGTGGAACCAGCTGCCTGATGGCTCTTTTAACTTCGTCCCACAAATACTCAATTGGATTGAGATCTGGTGATTGTGGGGGCCACCTAAGCAAAGTAGTCTCCCTCATGTTCTTGAAACCACTCCTGCACAATACGAGCACCATGGCATGGTGCATTGTCTTGTTGTATTCCAACAGTTGGAAGAAGCCATCTCCATTGGGATACACCATCAACATGATAGGATGAACTTACTAGCAAGGATACTTAGGTATGTTGTACTAGTCAGACATTTATAATGGTCTGGCCCTCTAGCAACATCAGCGAGAAATTATAGCTAATTTGCCTACAAACGTCAGGTGGTCATAATTGGCCACTCAGTGTATTTGTGTGTGTGTGTGTGTGTGTGTGTGTGTGTGTGTGTGTGGTGGGTGGGTGGGTGGAATGAGAAGAGATAAACCAAAGAACTTATATATTTGTATGCATATTCCATGAACACAGATAATATGGTGGTGAAGTTCTTGGAGGCTTAGGGGCTAGGCAAAGGGGGATGGAGGAGGAAAATGTTGGACATCTGTAATACTCTCAACAACAAATATATATTTAAAAATAAAATATATTTAATTCATAAAAAATCTATTATCCTTTTTCTAAAATATCTTCATGGTGTTCTAAAACACACTTTGGAAGTTTGAATAGCAAACTTTCCCTGGTTTTAAAAACACAAAGATTATTTTTTTTTTTTTATTACATAAGGTTTTACAAAGATTGGTACATATATCTCTTTTTTCCCCTGCCCTTCCGCCTGCCTCCCCTACCCCCCAGTGTTTTGTGTCCATTATTTATGCTTAAATGCATGCACCAAAGTCCCTTAGCTGATCTGTTACCCACCCCTCCAATGTTCCTGTGATTCTTTCCCCTAAAATGCCCCCAAATTTGTAATTGGTCTTCTGTTACTCTTTATGCCTTAAACATTTTTGACATCCACTTTGATGACAACATATTTGCCTCACATGATTGAGGTATGATCAGATAAGTTAATATTAGTGACAGTGTTCTATAAAATAAAAACATGTGAAAAATGTAAAAAAATACTGTTGGCTTTCATAGACCATGTGAAGGCCACATATTAAATGGTTGTATTAGTCTAACATCTAAATTAAATTTCAAGTCTGTTTAACAACAACAATAAAAAACAAACAATTGAAATTTCTTTAAGCCCAAAATAAATTTATTGGCTCATGTAATTAAAAGCCAAGAGAGGTGAACTTCAGGGGTGATTAGCTCTGCCATCAGGAGCACCTGGGATCTTCCTGCTTCTCAGTTTAACTTAGCTTGCCTTTGTTGGTTGGTTTCATTTTACTGAGCCATGTGATGGCAAGTTGGCTGTAGCATTCCAGCCTTACAGCAACCATGGTCAAGTGAAGTGGGAAGCGCAAACCTTTTGTTTCAGTAGCTCTCACAAAAGTCTTAGATTTACTTATTGTGCCAGTTCAGATTACATGCCCATTTATGAACCAGGAAGTACTGTGATGGACATACCTGGGTGACAAACTCCATATCTGTAGCCAGGGTTGTTGGGGAGGAGGGGGGGAAGGAAGCATGTCCTGGACTGGAAACATTTTTTATATAAATTATACTTGTTATGAAATATACTTTTTAGGAGAGAAAAGAAATGGATGATGGCATAACTAGTACTTTGGAAAAATTATATAGAACATCCAGGATATGTTATGTAAGCCACAACCTGTTATCTGGGTAGGCAAATGGAAATGCATATATACAAATTGATACTATTTATTAATTCATTCAATCACTGTTTATGACAATTTTGTGTTAGGGATTTAGTATAATGAAGAAAACACAAAGAACCTGTGTCTTCATAGTACTTATATACATGAGAAAATAAGCTGTAAACATGTAAAATTTTACATGGTTATGAATTATGATGTATAGTCTAAAATCTTTTTTAAAAGTGGGTGAGATGTAGGGGGTATTTAACCTTCCTAAAGCATGGCTAAAGAAGACACTAGTTGAGCTATTTTTATGCTCAAGTCTAATAGGTGAGAAGTTAACCCTGGAAAAACTTTAAGACAAGTGAACTCTTGCTAGTAAAAGAAACAATGCAGGTAGCTTGTGCAAAGGTCTGAGGTAGAAAAGAGTTTTACTTCTTTAGAACTAAGAGACCAGCATTAGCCAAAGCCAAGTGAACTACAGGGGAAATGGGGGCACTGAACAGAAGCCTGATCATTCAAAGTCATTTACCCTCTTAAGGACAAGGGAGTTCATTTCAAATGCATTGGATATTGTGGAAGGTTTTTAAACATGGGGGTTTTCAGGTACAAGCAGTTGGGTAAGCGACAAGGCTTTTTATTATCAGGGAGAACGTGATTTGGAAAAATGAAAAGTTCTGCTTAGACATGCCAAGACTGAGATGTCTGTTTATCAGACATCTGGTTTATGAAGCCAACCAACAAAGGCAAATAGGGGACTATTTTTATTTTTTAATCACTTTTTAATTTTTCAATTACAGTTGACATACAATATTATATTAGTTTCAAGTATACACCCCAGTGATTAGACATTATAAAACTTATTAAGTGATCATCCCAAAAAATCTCATACCCATCTGACACTATACATAGTTTTTATATTATTATTATATTTCCTATGCTGTATTTTATGCCCCAATTGGTACACTATAACTACTAGTTTGTACTTCTAAATCCCTTCATCTTTTTCACCAATCCTCCCAGTCCCTCTCCCATCTGTCAGCCATTAAAATGTTCTTTGTATCTCTAAGTTTGTTTCTGTTCTGCTTCTGCATTTATTTATTTTTAGTTTCAATTGTTAATAGATATGTATTTATTGCCATTTTATTGTTCATACTAGGGGCCTGGTGCACAAAAATTTGTGCACTCGGGGTGGAGGGAGTCCCTCAGCCCGGCCTGTGCCCTCTCACAGTCTGGGACCCCTCAGTGGATGTCCTATGATGGCTCCAGTCTGCCAGGCGCCGTGTGTGTGTGTGTGTGTGTGTGTGTGTGTGTGTCACCACTGGGGACCTGCCCCCAGCCGCATCTGAGGCTCGGAGCAGTCCTCCTGTGTGTGTCTACCTGCCGGGGACCTGCCCCCAGGCACACCGTGGAGGCTTAGAGCAGGCATCCCCTCTATGTTGATCTCTCAGACTCTTGCCCTCCCCTGCATGTTGTTCTCT